>JALPQI010002549.1:0-93369 GCA_025490895.1 Thaumatotibia leucotreta
AAGTTCAACCCTGTATGTGTGTAAACAATAGATAAGTGCGAAAAAATGGTCATTTTTGACAAACTTTTTTTTATGCCAATCGATTCTGTTTCTGTTCAAGATCAACAAAAAATCTACTTGGATTTTTCTCTACTCTTATAGTATGTTAAAAAGACGCGGAAGATGACCTAAAAAAAATGTACTTGGTTTTTGGCGGAATTACCCCTGAAGCCAGATCTCCTATTCTAGTAGTACTTACAGTTTGAGAGTAAATCGTCTATGACAGACTAGCCCACCTAACGAAGACCAAAAGCTGCCTCTCGGGGGAAATAACTCGTGTATAAGCGAATTTTGGCATAGTTGTATGGGATGGTGTTTTAAACCACATACTAAAAGTACTGGTGGTTAGGGGTGGAGCTAACGGGGGGAGAGGGGTGTAAAGGTCCTTATTTTTAATTTTTCGTAAATAACTCGTAAACCGTGGCTTATAGCAAAAAATGTTCTAGTACATAAGTAATCTGACATAAAATTCTCTACAAAAAAGACATATGCATGTTTCCTCTGGGATCACTGTGTCATGAGATAAGAAAGCAAGAAGATGGACAATAAAGAAATAAACACATTTGTTTAAGTAGGTATAGCACATACAGGATGCTCGCGAGCATTCCAAAAGATTTTAATGTTCAATTCCTGACCATATTTAGAGTCTTTAATGTCATGTAAAATTTCCTGGATTCGGCTTGGTTTCAGAGATAATCAACCTTTTTTTCGAAATAAGTTTTTCGACGTAACTCGTCATAAAACTTCTTTTTGATTGCAATGCTACCACAATGTGTTTTAATATTACCACACCTTTTGCCTGGCAATCAAAAAATGGGAATAGACTTGACGAAATAACCTGTCCCTAAAAAAATATTCCAGTAAATAATTTTAACAGATTGTTGTTATGATAAAGAGTACTGGAAATGTTAAAAAGTATTCAAAAAGTGTAAAAAAAAGAGAAAAAAAAAATTTTTTTTTTGGTGGTATATCACATTAGGTCTCATAATATTTTTTGTTTGTTTTGATGTCTAGAATGCATAGTTAAAATCTTTTGACGATGATTATAAGAATATTTTAGATTTAGAAGATAATTAGGAATTTTATTTTTACAAATAAGTATACAGGCCGCGCCCGGGTGCGAGCATTCCAAAAGATTTTAAGTATGCATTCTAGATATCAAAATAAACGAAAATGACTATGACACCTTATGTCAAATACCACCAAAAAAAATTTTTTTTTTCTCTTTTTTTTTGCATTTTTTGAATACTTTTTAACATTTCCAGTACTTTTTATCATAACAACAATCTGTTAAAATTATTTATTTGAATATTTTTTTTGGGACAGGTTATTTCGTCAAGTCTATTCCCATTTTTTGATTGCCAGGAAAAAGGTGTGGTAATATTAAAACACATTGTGGTAGCATTGCAATCAAAAAGAAGTTTTATGACGGGTTACGTCGAAAAACTTATTTCGAAAAAAGGTTGATTATCTCTGAAACCAAGCCGAATCCAGGAAATTTTATATAACATTAAAGACTCTAAATATGGTCAGGAATTGAACATTAAAATCTTTTGGAATGCTTGCGAGCATCCTGTATGTGCTATACCTACTTAAACAAATGTGTTTATTTCTTTATTGTCCATCTTCTTGCTTTCTTATCTCATGACACAGTGATCCCAGAGGGAACATGCATATGTCTTTTTTGTAGAGAATTTTATGTAGATTACTTATGTACTAGAACATTTTTTGCTATAAGCCACGGTTTACGAGTTATTTACGAAAAATTAAAAATAAGGACCCTTACACCCCCCTCCCCCCCTTAGCTCCACCCCTAACCACCAGTACTTTTAGTATGTGGTTTAAAACACCATTCCCTACAACTATGCCAAAATTCGCTCATACACGAGTTTTTTCCTCTGAGTTTCCTTCGTTTGGTGTACTAGACGGCCATGACAAATCTATAAGGTTTCCGTTTTTAACCGACTTCAAAAAGGAGGAGGTTTACAATTCGTCGAAATCTTTTTTTTTTTTTTATGTATGTTCCCCGATTACTCGAAGACGCGTGAACCGATTTGAAATATTCTTTTTTTGTTTGAAAGGGTATACCTTCTAGTTGGTCCCATTGTCACCGAATCCAGATCTGATGATGGGATCCTGGAGAAATCGAGGGAACTCTTCAAATGTTGTAGGCACACATGACATTTTTCATTTATTTTCGAAGACTAATCAAGTATTTGCATCTAGTCATGAACATCTTAAGTTGGTGATCTGATGATGGAAGGTACAACTCTTTAGCAATTAGGAGTTGGGGGATAATTCTTTAAGTATAACATATTTCGTGTATTTTGGAAGCTATTTGAGTATTTGCCTTTAGGTGGTCATCCTTTCATGTTGGTGAGCTGATGATGTAAGGTACAACTCCTTGGAGATTAGGAGTTGGGGGATAATTCTTTAAATATAACATATTTCATATATTTTGGAGGCTATTCGAGTATTTGCCTTTAGGTGGTCATAGTCTCATGTTGGTGAGCTGATGATGAAAGAAATAACTCCTTAACGATTAGGGGTTGGAGGATCATTCTTTGTATATAACAAATGTCATACATTTTCGAGATCTATTCAAGTGTTTGCTTAGTAGTTATGTCATGTCGGTTAGCGGTTAGTGATTCTTTAAATAATATTGGCATGCTAAGTCTGTTACCTTTGAAATTGTTTTTGTATTCATATAAGTTCGCCAGTTCAGGTTTTATGGCCTACTACAGTGCAGTACATTCTAATTATAAGTATTTAGAGCATACTGAATAACGATTTTATATTTACACTACTAAAAAGCAAAAAATAAAATATTTTAAAAATAAAAATAAAACCGCCTTCAAAGATTCGCCCGAACTAAAAAGTTAAAAATAATTTTGGTTCCTACTTCTTAAGATTTCCTACCCAAACCTTTAAACCTTTTACCCTATTCATTGAAATAAAACATTATGGCTAGGTACCCTACAGATTTCTTAGAAGTCGGTGCCAAGCCAAATATGTTCACTTCGCGAGAACTTATATGTATTTGATAGAGCTTTGTAACTTACTGTCACTCCGGTTATGCTTTCATGAAAATTACTGAGGCAGCCCATTCTGTTGATAAAAGCGTAATCGGAGTGACAGTAAGTTACAAAGCTCTATCTAATATATACCTATGAACGTATTCGGCTTGGCACCGACTTCTAAGAAATCTGTAGGGTACCTAGCCATAATGTTTTATTTCAATGAATAGGGTAAAAGGTTTAAAGGTTTGGGTAGGAAATCTTAAGAAGTAGGAACCAAAATTATTTTTAACTTTTTAGTTCGGGCGAATCTTTGAAGGCGGTTTTATTTTTATTTTTAAAATATTTTATTGTCATTTTGGCTACATTATGGACACTTTAAATCGTCCTATTAAATTTTTTAAATGAATTATAGAATTAATGGACGATTTATTGTTTTAGAGCAAGCGATCCTACTAATGAAACGCAGCCAACGAGTCTACCCCATTAAATGGGGCAACGGAATTCCTCTGGCAAATGAAACCGCCTCAGACAATGTGTAAGGACACAGCTTTCTGCTAGTCATCGATTTCTAAGAATGAACCGAACAAAAGTACAATAAGATGTAATAATAATCATACAGTATATTATGATCATCCTCCAGCTCCTCATCAAACCCGCACTATTACACCATACAGTAGTTTTGTCACCAAAGGCATACTAAACTTCAGCTCAATTGGGCATAGGCCCAACCGGACCTGATGAAGAATTTTAAAGGTATCTATAGAGATACCTTTAAAATTCTTCATCAGGTCCGGTTCATCTATTGTATTGTTATCTAAGTTAAGTAAGCATACTTCTCCTCTCACCACAATTGGCCCACCAAAATCTGGTTCAATTAATCGTTGCAATATTTGTAAGCATACTTACATAACGTAGGCACAGCTACAAAAGTCGGTATGTGATTTTTTTTGGTTTTTGGATTTTAACGCCATTTTGAACCTTTCTAGAAGACTATCTATGTATAATAGTTCAGGATTTATGAAATTTATCATCATATCATCATCATCAGCCTATGATAGTCTACTGCTGGACTTAGGCCTCTCCTTTTAATTACGCGTGTGGACGCATAAGGAAGCAAATGCCCATAATCGCCACGCTGGGCAAGCGGATTGGCGATCGCAGTAATGTGTCCACTATGATGACGCTGCTCTTCTAATCTTTTATCAAATAATGGTCAGTGACACTTCAATCCTTTAGTCGACTCTTACGACACCCGCAGGAGGAGTTGGGGTGGTGACAAATGTATTCTTATTGCCGTCACCACACGGCCAATGAATTTTAGCTATGTGATATCATACATTAGCGGGTTGGATTCCCGATTCGAATGTAGCGGGTTCGATTCCCGGTTTAACCATGAAATAATTCAAAATGCAATTCAACTTGTTTTTGTAAATCGAAATAATGTCTTCTTTCAGTAAGATGTTCATTTACAATAATTAAGGTATTTTTTCTCCGACCTCGCGATATTTTTTTTTCATACAATTGTTTTTCAAAAAAAAAATGAATGCTGTTTTATTTAGTTTTAAAAATAAAAGGAATCTTCTTTCAGTAAAATATGCTGAGGTCAGTGCGGCTAAGTCCGGCATATTTTATTTTGAAGGAAAGTCCGTCATATGCGTCTTATACTGTTCAATTAGGATCGGAAATCAGTTGGTGGACGGACTTTCCTGATAGACGGTCTTACCCGCATTGACCTTATCTATGATATTTAAGGTACTTTCCCTCCATGTGGCATCGCCGTGGGACGCCCTGTATGATCAGTACATACGAGTACAGGCTGCTCGCGAGCATTGCGAGTTACGACATATTTTAATGCTGTATTCCTAGCCATATTTAGAGTCTTTAATGTTATATGAAATTTCCTGGATTCGGCATGGATTAGACATAATCAACCCTTTTTCGAATAAGTTCGAGTTGTGATAATACTGATAATAAATACTCAAATATTTAATGCCCTCGCTGGGATTTGAACCCGGATCTTCCAGCATCGTAAGCACATTCACTACTAAGTAGGCTACGGAGAAGGCTGACTAATAATCAAGGATCGGACAAACGCCCGTCATTTCGAAAACATAACCCTATTCCGTACAGTAGAGACTTCCTTATCTTATGATTTATGATGTTAACGTATTTTACTGTAAAAAAAATTTTTAATAACTCTATCACAAAGTATTTATTTAAGAGACCCCAACTCCTTCTTACTTGTACACACCACGATTATGAATTTTTGACATTGGTCACTAACAATAATTCAATATCAAAAATTCTAAATCGTTTATTGATTACAATCATGATGTGTACTAGTAAGAAAAAATTGGGAAGTCCTAAATAAATACTTTGGGTTATTGTTATTAATAAAATGTCTTATAAAATAAGATATGTTAACATCATACATAAGATAAAGAAGTCTCTACTGTACAGAACAGGGTTATGTTTTCAGAATGACGGGCGTTTGTTCGATCCTTGCTAATAATATAACTTATCTGACTCTTTTATTATAGGAACCAGGAGCTGCCAGAGGAAGAGCATGAATTTATTATAGAGAAAGGTACTAGTTATGTAAATAGTCCAATTACAGGGCGACGGATAATTAATGTACAATATTTTCTGGATCAATTAGCTAAGATCAATGATCATGGCCCATAATTTGGATGTATTTTTTCTTATATGAAAATTAAATCTGAAAAATGAAAGGGATTGCACTCGAAATTCAATTTTCGGTGTGAAATGTGCAAGAGAAATTTAATGTCAGTTCTGATGAACGCTCAGCGATGATAAAGACTGTCCACGTAAAAAAGTGGTCGACATAAAATTCTTAAAAAAATAAAATAAAAGAAAAATGAAATATATCACTGTGACAGTTAGAAAGCGGTATATATAAGGTTTATTTTGGGACTACTTTCGATTTAAAAAATAATAACTATAATAAAATGGCCTCTAGCCAACTGGACAAGCGCAAAAGTATTTTGTACATTTACAATGAAAATCCTGATATGTCGCAAGCTAAGCTAGCTAAATTATTACCCATTCCTAAATCTACAGTCCAAAAGGTATTGGCTAATTATCGCTCGAGGTTGACGGTCGAAAAGAAGAAAGGTTCGCGTAGAAAACACAGTTCCATGGATAAAAATAAGGCAAGGAAAGTCATTGAGCACTTTAAGAAGAACCCAACACTGTCCATTTGAGACGTCGCCAGGAAATGTAAGTTATCGAAGTCGTACGTCCAGAAGATCAAACAAAAAGCAGGTTTACACTCATATAAAGCGTCTAGCGTTACAAATCGCAATGCTATTAAACAAAAAATATGTAAAACTCGAGGCCGAAAGTTGTATACAAATTATTCAACGAAATTTGATTGCATTTTGATGGACGATGAGACCTACGTCAAGGCAGATTTCAAGCAGTTGCCAGAGTTACAGTTTTACGTCGCAAATAAACTAGGAGGTATTGATGATAAATTTACAACAAAAAAATAGACAAGTTTGCAAAAAAAAATTTAGTGTGGCAAGCCATATGTACATGTGGTAAAAAAAAGCAAATCTTTCGTTACAACTGGCACGGTTAACAAAGTCGTTTACATGAAGGAGTGTTTAAAAAACGTTTATTGCCGTTCATAAGAAGCCACGCCCAGTCAGTCATATTTTGGCCTGATTTAGCCACTTCCCATTACGCGAAATCAGTTTTGACATGGTATGACGAAAATAATATCTCTGCTGTACCGAAATCTGCAAATCCTCCAAACTGCCCAGAACTCCGGCCTGTAGTGAAATTCTGAGCAATAATGAAATTAAAGCTAAAAAGAAGTCAGAAAATTGCTACTGATGTACAACAATTCAAAAAATATTGGGATACAACATGTAAAACGATCACCGAAACCGATGTACAAAGATTGATGGAAGGAGTAAGAAGAAAAGTCAGGGCATTTTATTAGTCTTAATGTGTTGCACAAGTCTTGTATTATATTTTAAAGAACATGAATTATACTATTATATAAATATATAATTACTTCGTTTTTGTTATTTTTTTCATCTTATTTGTCATTATAACGTCGACCATTTTTTTACGTGGACAGTCTTTAGTATGGATGTAAACCATAAAGATGTTTCAGCTATGATGTCTATGGGATCAGAATTTTCTCATTAGGAAGTGCTTACTTCTAAATTTAAAATGCCTGGCCTTACTCCTAAATTATATTTGGCAACTCAAAACACAGTTTGAGAGTGGTGAGAAAGAGTAGCAGCATATTGTATTTCCAATGCCGCCAAAAAAAACAGACTGCAATAATATCTCAACGAAATGTTATTTTTTTAAGTAGGTAGTAACACTACGATGTACCTATATAAAGTTAAATATTTGATCCCATATACCACAGAAAAAATATCGATGCTTACCAACGCCAGAGGTGGAATTTGAACCCAATGTCCTCAGCTTTCGTGGCTGATGCTTAAACCACTGGAGTGGCCGAGTGCGGCTCCAAATCCCACCTCTGGCGTTGGTAAATTTCGATATTGTTAATTTAGTACCTATATTATGACATCAAATATTAGTGAATGTCATAATTTTTTAGGATCTACTTTTTTCTTTTAACTGTAATTCTTCAATTTACAGTTGTAATTGTGTATAATAAATAATAAAAGTCTTAATGTTTTACCTATGTGCATTTTTATTTTTATAATTAATGCAATTTAATTTAGTAAAATAAGCTCCCTAAAACCTGATAACTGCTGGTAAGTCACATAATAATTAATACAGATGTAATGCATAACTCCATTCGTTTGGCTTTTCATGGAAACTACTTCACCAAACATTACACCGAAGCGAATTCTGTAAATGTCAAATTAGTATGGACTCGCAAATGTGCGTCGTTGGCACTGTGCATGTGCAATCGTTGGTGGACTCTTGTGCGTTTGACGCACACAGCAGTGGGAGAGTTGAATGTCTACGCTTCATAAAAGCTGGTGGTAGTGAATACTTAGGGCCTATATTCAACAGTATCGTGTTCCGATCAGAAAAAATAGTTTTTTTTTTATTATAGTGGACTAATGGCTTGCCTTACAACCAGTTGGTCAAACAGGCATACTCTCGAACCAAGTCAATTTTGTTCTTCCGTGGATTATTTTCTCTTACTATTTCCTAATTAGAATACGATGCTGTACAGTCGCCATCTGATATAGCAGAGCGGCCAGGGTACTCATAAATATCTGAGCAGGCCTCTATTGGCATGCTCAGATATTTTTGAGTGCCGTGGTAGCTCGGATATATCTGATGGTGACTGTAACAAATTGATTGATCTGTATTGAAAATCCATTTTCAGTACAGATTTTTGCCGCACTAGTGCGAGAACTATTCTGCCGTGCTAACTTAAAAAGACACATCCCTCATAGTAGTTCTATGGGAGATGCGTCCTTTTTAGTTAGCACGGCAGTATTATATACCTATAAAAATATTTTTCATCACACTTGCTGTCTAAGCGCGCCATTGCTTGCGCGCGTAGCTGGAGTAATAGAAAAGTGAAATTCCCTAGGGAGTAATAGAAATGCCAGTACGTCATTTAATAATATTATGTCTTAAAACTTATTTTTTGGTTGGCAAGTGTGATGAAAAACATTGTATGCATCACGGTCGGTAAGCGGAATACTAATTCGAGTCATAAAAGCCCTCCGCCTAATAGCGTCGGGCTTCTAACACTCTCGTTAGTAATTCCGTACTTAGCTCCCTTGATGCACAATGTACTATTACACGCATTGGTTACAAGCCCGATATATTAAATCTGTCTTTTGCATTGCATTGAGACGACTCGAAAAGACAAGGATAGTCTTATAAAATCTATCCCTCTCTATCTTTTTACCATCTAGTACGTTGACAAGTGTAATTTTTCAAAAGAGGTAGTGATAAATTACAAACTCGGCCGCTTTCATAAAAAAAAATCACCAAGGTTCAATGACCCCGCTCGGTAAAATGAGGTAGTGTGCGTGAAGTGCGCGTGTGTGCGAAATGGGGAAATTTGACAGAATCTGTAAAATTTCCCACATCTATCCGACCCTTAATATTTCATGCATTTTAAATGTCTCCCTGAAGCTAGGTGTTAGGTTAGGATATGATAGCAAAACTATTTAGAATACTCATACTAGGCCAAAAATAGGTGAATAGTCCCTTGGAGCCCATATAAAAAGGCAATAATGTCAAACATATAGCCTAACTGCAGTAATTCAGAAGGATAAGCCTGAATAAGTCAGTGGCCATTTCATCCATTATTACTTGTAGTGTGGAGACTAGACCTTCAGGTCACTACGTAATTTAGAAATAAGGCTAGACTTAGTACTTGTAGGATTCATCATCATCATCATCATAAACTTAAGAGATATTCTCTTGTCGGAGGAGTAACTTCCAGCCCTCTCTATCTTGTGCTAGCACTTTGACACACTGATACGACACCACCCCCGCTCTTTCCATCACTTGGTCCACGTAGCTTCGTCTTGGTCTGCCTCTTCCTCTTCTACCTTCTATCTTGCCCTCAAGGATGGTTTTGAAGAAATGGTCGTGTCGAATCAAATGTCCAATCATCTTTCCGCGTCTCACTTCGATGGTGTTCATGATCGTTCTATTCTCATCCACTCTACGCAGCACCTCCTCATTCGTTAGTTTATCCTTCCAACTTGTGGGACTAGGTAACTTGATTTACTAATGAAACATGGTTCAGCGGATATTATTTATCATCATCAGCCTATCTCAGTTCATTACTGGACATAAAGCCTCTCCTATTATGTACGCAATTTGACGCATTAGGAGGTAAATCCCCATAATCGCCACGCTGGGGAAGCAGATTTGCGATCGTAGTTTGTGAGTCCACTATGATGACGCTGCTGCCCATCATTAGTCTATTTTTTCTACATCCACGGGAAGATAGGGAGAAACGTAGTTGATTCAATGATTTACCTGACCATGTGGTGACGGCAGTAAGAACATATTTGTCACCACCCCAACTCTTCCCGTGGGTGTCGTAAGAGTCGACTAAGGGATCAAAATGTCACAGTTACCGGTCACAGAGGTAGATACACTACCGCGATCGCCAATTCGCTCGCTCGGCGTGGCGATTATGGGCTTTTACCTCCTAATGAGTCGTAGTTTTTTTTAATTTTCCAATTTTGGACATTTTCATATTTTTTCTACTCAGAATCGCGAGCTCTTTCGATCCTCATTAGCAGAAAAACGTGTCCCAAGAATTCCATACATTTTTTGTGTTCCACTGAGTTGCGGTCGAAGAAAGTGTATGAAAAGTAGTAACTAAATGGATTTTTTTGGGACCCTTTTTTATTTCTATCAGGATCGAAAGAACTCTTGATTCTGAGTAGGAATGTAAAAAACGTCCAAATTTAGAAAAAATTTAAATACGACAAAAAATAAAAATTCTATCTAATATGAAAAGCCTGCATCCAGCCGAGGCTGATGGTATGAGATTAAGATAAGAGTAATGGAACTGTTGGTTTTGGGTCTTTTAAAACTGGTTCTAAATCGATTTGTTCTTCAAGCCATTGAAATAACGCGAGCAGTGAAAGGGTTTGATTATATTCATAAGAATGTAAATAACGGTCAGCCGGTGCGCTGCCCCCGACTTATTTATTAATGCAATCAGAAATCCTTTTCGCCTCATAAAATTCGACGCAGATCAACGGGCTTGAAAATGTTTTAGTTTTTAAATTGGTACAACTTTCGATTGTAGATTGACTGTATTGTATAAATCTACAGGTTTTATTAAATAGACATCTATAATATTAGTCCGATTTTAGTACTCGTAAGTTTCCGTATGCTGGGTTTATAAGCGCGATATTAATCTCGCCTATTTTTTGGCCGTGTGGTGACGGCAGTAAGAATACATTTATCACCACCCCAACTCCTCCTGCGGGTGTCGTAAGAGTCGACTAAGGGATTTAAGTGTCACTGACCATTGTACAAGATTGATGACGGGCAGCAGCGTCATCATAGTGGACACATTACTGCGATCGCCAATCCGCTTGCCCAGCGTGGCGATTATGGGCATTTACCTCCTAATGCGTCTATATGCATAGTTAATAGGAGAGGCCTACGTCCAGCAGTGGACTAACATAGGCTGATGATGATTTTTTGTAATGTGCAAGACTATAAATAGATATCGTCACATTCTTAACTATATAAAAAATGTACGAGAGATAGAGAGCTACGTGTTACATGTATTAATCTTTTCCGTGTGGTGACGGCAGTAGGAATATATTTGTCAACACCCTAACTCTTCCCTTGGATGTCGTAAGAGTCGACTAAGTGATTGAATATTCGTTGATAAAGGATTGATGATAGGCAGCAGCATCATCATAGTGGATACATTACTGCGCTCGCCAATCCACTTGCCCAGCGTGCCAACTACGGGCTTTACCTTCTAATGCGTCCATAAGCATAAAATAATAGGATAGGCCTACGCTCATCACTGGAGTGACGAGATAGGATGTGGATACGACAAGGTGGATTTTCACCAAACGATTGAATGCTCATCCTATCCCCACTCTACCAAATTCGTTCGTTACACAAAAAAATCGTCGAAATTCGTTGATTTCTCGTTCAAACTGAAAGAGCATTCGCTGTTCTAACCTCCCACTCTACGAAATTCGATCGGTACACAAAACGTGATTGGTTGATTTCGTAGAACGGGCTCTAGAACAGCGAATGCTCTTTTGGTTTAAACGCGCACCCTGTTGAATGGGGGATAGAATGAGCGTTCGCTCGTTTGGTCTAAATTCACCTGATAGACAAATAATTATTTCAAATTTTAACCCAAATAGAGTTCAAAAACAAAGTGGCCATCAAAAGGCTCATGTAAAATAAATGGTGTAAATATTTAAAAAAATATTACTTAAATTCTTAGTTGTTTTGGTTTATTCTGAATATCAACAGCACAGTTATAAGGTATCCCTATAATTATATTCTTATAATGTATACCTTTAGTACAGAAACACGACAAACTTTACAAAACTAAAAGTTCCGCTATAATACTATTCTTGAACTTATTAAATTTTCTCTGTGTTTTACTTGATATCAATGTATACTTACAAAGAATTTATAACGAACTCATGTAAATTAAAGTTCTTTGTAGAATTTAAATGACAGGAAATGACAAGATGATTGGTGTGTACTTTTGCAGTACAAAACTGTCTATTTGGGCGACAAGAACATTTTCATATAGATGTGCCAGTGTTCATCATAATTTATTCAAATCAACAAACACCTATAATGGAGCATTCCATGAAAACGTGTCGTAAGCGACACTGTCTTTTCAATACTTTTGAAAAATTTAATTAGTAAGCTGAGTTACAGTATAATAATAATATATCAAGGCTTTAAGATTGACAGTGTTTCCTACCAGCTAGCATATTTTATTAGGGTAGCTACCATAGCGACAGGTAAGCGCCAAAAAGTAGATGTTTTCATGGAATACTCCTAATACGAAGATTAGTAATGACATACAGACATAGCTTCATTTCATTTTTTGTATATTGTACATTTCTACGTGAAACAAATATAAGGTATGTTTTATAAACACAATTAAACTGTTAAAATCACGTATATTTGGTCACTAAGCACACGCGGCATGTTTCGGAGAGCCTAGGTCTCCATTATCAAGCACTGAGCCCGCGTTCACAAGCGACACACACGTGAGTGTAACCGTTTAATTATAAATTATAAATATTAGATGTCATAAACCAAACAAAAACGACCAAGATCACCTATGTCCGAGGTGGGGATCGAACCCACGTACTCAGCTTTCGCGGCTGATGCCTGTACCCCTCGGCCACTCGGTCTTAGCAACCACCGGTCAAATTTCTCGGGTATATGCAATCCCTTACAAGGCTAGGCGCCTTTGACCATTCTCTAAGGGCAAGCACTAACTACATGCCTGCACCTCCTATTTAGAATACTTTACAGTTTTCTAGAATAGCTAGAGAGAGATGGTGCTGCCATCTATTGAACATATTGCGAAAACACAAATCAAATTATTTATTACCTAAATATTTTGATTTGTACTTTTAATTTTTCTCCAGTAGTCACACTACTTAATACTATATAAATTATAAATATTAGATGTCATATACCAAAGAAAAACGACCAAGATCACCTATGTCCGAGGTGGGGATCGAACCCACGTACTCAGCTTTCGCGGCTGATGCCTGTACCCCTCGGCCACTCGGTCTTAGCAACCACCGGTCAAATTTCTCGGGTATATGTAATCCCTTACAAGGCTAGGCGCCTTTGACCATTCTCTAAGGGCAAGCACTAACTACATGCCTGCACCTCCTATTTAGAATACTTTACAGTTTTCTAGAATAGCTAGAGAGAGATGGTGCTGCCATCTATTGAACATATTGCGAAAACACAAATCAAATTATTTATTACCTAAATATTTTGATTTGTACTTTTAATTTTTCTCCAGTAGTCACACTACTTAATACTATATAAATTATAAATATTAGATGTCATATACCAAAGAAAAACGACCAAGATCACCTATGTCCGAGGTGGGGATCGAACCCACGTACTCAGCTTTCGCGGCTGATGCCTGTACCCCTCGGCCTCGGTGGTTGCTAAGACCGAGTGGTCGTTTTTCTTTGGTATATGACATCTAATATTTATAATTTATATAGTATTAAGTAGTGTGACTACTGGAGAAAAATTAAAAGTACAAATCAAAATATTTAGGTAATAAATAATTTGATTTGTGTTTTCGCAATATGTTCAATAGATGGCAGCACCATCTCTCTCTAGCTATTCTAGAAAACTGTAAAGTATTCTAAATAGGAGGTGCAGGCATGTAGTTAGTGCTTGCCCTTAGAGAATGGTCAAAGGCGCCTAGCCTTGTAAGGGATTGCATATACCCGAGAAATTTGACCGGTGGTTGCTAAGACCGAGTGGCCGAGGGGTACAGGCATCAGCCGCGAAAGCTGAGTACGTGGGTTCGATCCCCACCTCGGACATAGGTGATCTTGGTCGTTTTTCTTTGGTATATGACATCTAATATTTATAATTTATATAGTATTAAGTAGTGTGACTACTGGAGAAAAATTAAAAGTACAAATCAAAATATTTAGGTAATAAATAATTTGATTTGTGTTTTCGCAATATGTTCAATAGATGGCAGCACCATCTCTCTCTAGCTATTCTAGAAAACTGTAAAGTATTCTAAATAGGAGGTGCAGGCATGTAGTTAGTGCTTGCCCTTAGAGAATGGTCAAAGGCGCCTAGCCTTGTAAGGGATTGCATATACCCGAGAAATTTGACCGGTGGTTGCTAAGACCGAGTGGCCGAGGGGTACAGGCATCAGCCGCGAAAGCTGAGTACGTGGGTTCGATCCCCACCTCGGACATAGGTGATCTTGGTCGTTTTTCTTTGGTATATGACATCTAATATTTATAATTTATATAGTATTAAGTAGTGTGACTACTGAAGAAAAATTAAAAGTACAAATCAAAATATTTAGGTAATAAATAATTTGATTTGTGTTTTCGCAATATGTTCGTTTAATTATATTCATAGTTATTATGTCTCACAAATGTTTTAATTCCAGGTATGTTTTGTAATATTATATCAGATTATTGACTTAAGTTGCGTTTATTGAATTAGGTTAGGTAGAAGACTTTTTAGACACCTAATATAATTATCTAGATTTAGCCTTTTCGCGTTTGTTTTCTGCACAGAACTAAAATGACAAAGAATGATCGACGATTAAAAGCGTAACCAAAAACGAGACGCAAGTGTGTGCGTAAATTTGTTTATGTGTGGTCAGGAATAGTAGTAATTATCTATCGATGTTTGACTGTTTTATCGACAACATAGTATTTATTATCTTCCTTTTTTTGCTATAAATTTTATAGTACAATGTGAATTGAGGATGTCGAATTACAAATTGCAAACGTGTGTGAACTTATTATCTGGCGTATCCCTTAAATTTAACAGAAATAATAAAAATCGTATTCAAAAAATCTCACAAAACATAGTAAGGGCCTTCAAGTTTGTTAAATACACATTCGTATTTAAAATCTGGGACTACGACGGCATTGTAATTAAATGTAATAGACTGATTAGGTATGTTTATCAAACGAATATCGATATTGGTATAGCCCGTGTGTTCTTTGAAATTTTCTTCATTTTATTGTGTTGTTTTTGCTGCCCTTTCTCCCGTGCCATCCGGGTCCATGCCCCCATGGCTGCACTACTGCATCTGCCCAGGAATTATCCTACTACATACATTATAGCGAAATTAGTGTTATCTCTAAACAACATTAAAAACAACAACAAAATAGTCGTTATAAAATCCCGGAAGCACTCAAATATTTTGCATTACGTGCATAAAATTCCTGTAATCTTTCAAGATTGTATATTCAAAAACGTACACACAACTTTGCACCTCAGTTCAAAGAAATAAGGTAAAGAAAAGTGTGCATATTTTATGAACCGTACAGAGTGAAAGCAATTACTAAAGAATGCCGCTGCCTTACACCGAAATCCTTCACTTTTGCTTAATTGGGGCTTAAAGCCAAAATAATAAGAAAAAATAAGAATAAAATGGATTGGAAGCTAACAAGCATCTAATAATGGCTGCGAAAACGGGGGCCCGTCTCAGGAAAACCAATGTTACATGACCTTTATTAATGTTTCGTGGTCAAATGGCATAAAACGGAACCTTTATGGATTCGCAACGTCTGTCTGTCTGTCCGACAGTATTTTTTCTGAAACTATGAGAACGTTTTTCCGAAACGTTGAAACTTGGTAGGTTTAGCTAGATGTATTCCGCATTAACATTTCCAAGCAAAAACAAAAAAAAATGTGTATTTACTAACTTAGAACTGAAAATTATGTTGTGCCTGTTGGAAAAAGATAGTGATAATTTTATCTGACGCATTTTTTTCAGTCATTGTGCAAAAAAAAGACGTGAGTTTGAATTCATATTCGACTCGCGTGTTTATCGATAGCGATTGGAAGAACTTATCTGAACAATATCGAGACATCTTTTGTGATTGACTCAAGCGATAGCGGGGTTGTATAGATTTATTTGAGTACAGTACTAGTCCATTAAATTGAATTTATGAGTTTCATACTTGACGTACTTCTTGCTCCATTCGTTTTACTTTTCTGTTTACATAAGTAAATGGGACAATTTAAACACAACTCGATTTTTCTGTCTGTTATTATGCCAAACCTTTCTAGTGTTAATACATCATCAGCCTCATCAGCCTATGATAGTCCACGGCTGGACGTAGGCCTCTCGTATTAACTATTCGTACAAACGCATTAGGAGGTAAATGCCCATAATCGCCACGTTGGGCAAGCGGATTGGCTATCGCAGTAATGTGTCCACTATGATGACGCTGCTGCCCATCATCAATCTTTTATCAAATAATGGTCAGTGACACTTCGATCCCTTAGTTGATTCTTACGACATCCGCAGGAGGAGTTGGGGTGGTTACAAATGTATTCTTACTGTCGTCACCACACGGTGTGACACACGGTAGTGTTAATGCGCCCTTTCCTTAATGGGATACCTACTACAAACATGGATTACATGCATGTTATAATTAAAGTAGCATAATTGTGAGGTGGAGGGAACTGGCCATGGATAGGAAGAGAGGGGAGGAAGATTGGAGGAAGAGAGGGGAGACTTTTGCCCAGCAGTGGGACACATATTAATGTGATTATACTGTAGGAATCAACGTAAGCAGTCATGAGTATTGCGATTAAATTGTATTAATGTTAAATACATACATCGTGGCCTAATTTACGCGACGTCACGACATTGCCATTGCTTCTAACCTGACAACACAAGATACGTGTAATCGTTGACTGTGTCACAGTGATGTTTATATGTGCAGTATAATGAAATACTCATTAATAACAGTAATTTACTGGCATGGCATGCATTGACAACATTTTTTGATTTCACGGTCTCTGTAGCGTTAGTGACTTGTAAAACTGAAGGAGGGTTCAAATCCCGGTAAAAGCACTTGTTTGTGTAGTTATCATAAGAATACTTTTTCCTCAATCATGGTTTCTAACTCATAAATCCTATCCTATCATCTTTTGCCTATTTACGAAGGGATACATATTATGTATCCATCTGTTTCTTTTATAGTCGCTTAGATCCTACAGCACAGGCCTTTATTGAGCGTAGAACGTTTAATTATATTTATTTCATTATTATTATTTTGTTTATTTCTTACTTACATTGTTTTTTTTATGAGATATAACTACCACTGGAATACGAATGTCGTTACTCACGAACGTCGATCATCTGTTAATCTTCATCTCATCCTCTCGAATTCGTTTGTCACTTTCTATCGCGCAAAGTTAGATATCAAAACGAATTCTTCTGATTCTTTTTTCTTGGATTCAGGAATGAAGTAAATTTTGTTTATTAAAATATTATCGAACCGGGTTACTCACGTACCTATTTAAGTAAATGATTGCTCTACATGTTTCGAACCATTAAGACGGTCCTCGTCCGGAGTACCCCCGGCCAAAGCCCGACGCATACAACGGCCGGCACGCGGCCGGGGTACTCCAGACGAGGACCCTCTTAATGGTTCGAAACATGTCGAGCAATCATCGACTTAAATACGTGAGTAACCCGGTTCGATAATATTTTAATGTTTGAGTCTCACGTTAGTTATAATTCTAAATTTTATATTGAATTCTGATATTTCTAGAATTCTATAGCACTAATTGCTGGGGTAAGTCAACTTAAAGTACTGCTCATAATATGAGCACTGTACGCACCAATTCCCGTAATTACCAAACGCCACGGTGTTTACAAAGGGTTGCACGCGGAACTACGCATGACTTGACGCGTGCTGACGCGTCCCTAACTAGTCGTACGCTTAAAACGGCGTAACCGACTTTGATAGAATTTTCGCATTTTCGGATCCAATTTATTTCAATTAAATTTACTTACTAATCATAAATAAGTTGCCACTTTACTGTGTTACATCAAATCTTAGAAGATTGTGGTACTTTGACCTCCGAGGTTTCGACCCCACATAAAATTAGCAACGTCTCGCCCTAGCACGTAAAAAGAGCACCATCAGCACTGAAATAGTACATTACGACGCAAGTGCGAAAATCATGAAATCCGAAACGCGTGGGGATGTTTTAAAACACGACCGAAGGGTGTTTGAAATCGACACGAGTTACAAATTTCCTTTTTCACATGTCCCGTACGACATTTTTTAGTACAGATGGCCCTCCGAAGTTTTGGACCTGACTTAATATGAGCCACTTCTCGCACTAGAGCCTAAAAAAGGCACCATCTGTACTAAAATGATAATTATGGCCGGGCCATTCCATATGAAATCATCAGATTTTGATTTAATTCCGCGCTGACTGATTTTTAAACAGTTTGAAAAAAATCAAGGATGATAGTCTTAAGTAAGTTGTACGTACACCGTCAATACTTTTTTTTTTACTTGCTGCTCATCCAGATGGGGCCCGCTTTAAGTTTAAATTTACCTGTTTTTGAGGTTCCACGAGAAGCGATGTTAATTTGTTTCGGTAACTAATATGCATTTTTTATATATATTTTCTGATTCTCTAGTAAACGTACTTTAAAATGTTATTATCAATATGCATCAAGCTATTTTACTTATTCCATCATAAATGTTGAAAGTTTTGTGAATATTTTCAAATTCCGCCCATTTTCTATTGGATTTTGCAGCATGTCTACTGGGCTTAGGGAATTAATATTTTTTTACTGTATAGTACAAGTATTGCTCTCATAAAATAACTGAGGGTTTGATCACAAACTTTTCATTTAGCTGAAAAAAAGAATGGTAAAGTTGGCCGTTTTACGAAATTGCTCAACTTTGACTTCAAATTTCATCATGTTTGGCAATATAAAAAAATCCAAAAAGTTATACAAAAGATAGTACCAACTCTATTCTATAGGAATCCGTTTAATTTGGTTTGTGTTTTCGATTTCTGTGAGAATTATGATTTTTTTTAATGTCCATTTTTCGGAACTTTTTACGACTATTTTCCGGCGCTCTATGACTTCACTATTTTAAATAAAACACATTAAATTATTCATAACTATATTTTATTACTCATTAACGACAACAGGAACCTTTATTTAAGCTGCGATGTACGTAATTAAGTATGTCAGTGTGTATGACCCTTGTGTTAATGCACGATTTACGAATTCATGTTCATATCATGCAAAAGTCAGCAAAAAAGCTTGTCACAAATATGTAATGTATATATGTATGTGCGTGTGTGTGTGTAAAGTATTATTACCTGACTACCTTTACGACATTAACATTTTTGGAGTAGGAATATCTTCCGGCTCGTAAGGTGCCGTTTGAAACTGGCACAAAATTATGATACGACCTGGTATTTTCTATTGTTATCGCATTATTGAATCAACATCATTACTCTTTTCTAAAGACAGTAGGCATGTGTAATAAAACCTATAAGTACCCTGTTTCAGACGTATTATAAGATGTGCCACTAGCATTTTCATGCTTACCATCAAGAAAGTGGTGTACCACTTTTTTGGTTGACTGTACATAGTAAACGAGGGAATCAACAATCATCATTTTGTTGTTTATTACGTTTATAAATGTTGTCCGTGATAAAAAAAAAATATTAACTTAAACAACTACTTTGAAACTTCTTGCTAACTTGTAGATTTCAAAAATCACATCTCTTTCAAAAGTCAATAACACAATATAAATAAAGATGATTCACAAAGAGCAAAGTAAGTTCTTCTCTTCTGTGTACTTTTCAGATCTTTAAACTTTGCCAAACATGGTTTTTTTTAACGTCATAAAAAGCAAATTCTACAAAAATGGTTTTGTAATTTACTGTTTTTTTAAGTTAGAAGAACTAAATTCAAAAATATTGTTGAAGTTTTCATTTAAAGACTGTTTGAGCTTGTTAATTAAAAAAAAATACCTGTCTAGACCAAGCGAGCAATCCAATAAAAGCTACTGAACATCACTGAACATTAGCAAAATAACATGAAGTTTTAGAAGTTTGTCATACAATAAGTAATAAAAATATACATACTGTAATACATACATGTACAAGTACACATATTAAATAGTAAATTAACATATAATAAAATTCAGTTTCACACATTAAAAAAAAGTTAAAGCAATTTTCATCGACCTCAAAAATCGCTTATTTTTAAACTTCAGACCTATGTTATCTGGCTGTTAGGCTGTTTAAAAATTAAACAACTACGGTTTTATGTAAAGCATACCTATATTATCATCCATGATTTTTTCCATACAAATCGGAAAGCATGCAGCGCACCTCATTTGATGATTTCATATGGAATGGCCCCGTGTGTCACCACCCCAACACTTCCCGTGGGTGTCGTAAGAGTCGACTAAGGGATTGAAGTGTCACTGACCATTGTTTGACGGAAGATTTATGATGGGCAGCAGCGTCGTCATGGCGCTTGCCAATCCACTTGCCCAGCGTGGCGATTATGGGCATTTACCTCTTAATGCATACGCATAGTTAACAGGAGAGCCAACAGTGGACTGAGATAGGCTGATATGATATGATCATATAAAATGCCTGGAAAGCTAATGGTAATTAAACCATTTAATGAAGGGTAAAACGGTGTGTTATTACGTCAAGCGTAGGTTTATGGACATGTACATATTTCTATTTCCAGTTAGATATTTGCGCAGATATTTTGTTTAAACTAGAAAAGATTCATTAGAATGCACCATCAAATTAATCCCGAATAGTTTTTATTACCCATAGTTGTAGCTTTAAGGTAATTCCCGCTAGTACCGAAAATACCGGGAAATTAAATATTGACGATAAAAGCTTGCATCAAAAAAGGTTTTAGGCTCTAGTGCGAGAAATGGTTCATTTTATGTCAGGTCCAAAGCTTCGGAGGGCTATCTGTACTAAAAAAACGTCGTACGAGACACGTGCAAAAAGGAAATTCGTAACTCGTGTCGTGTCGGTTTAAAACATCGCCACTCGTTTCGAATTTCATGTTTTCCGCACTTGTGTCGTTTAATGTACTATTTTACTATGGAGACATGTCAACGTTACAATCAACATAAACAAAGTTGAATCGCCCTATGCAGAAGTGATATAGGGAAAAACGAGGGAATATTTAATTTGTTCATAAATATTTAATAGTACAAGGAACCAGGTTAAAGGTTGATAGCAAAGTTGGTAAACAAAAATCTCATTTCTGAGATTCGAATCACCCTAAAAGCCATTAATCAATATTATCCGTAAACATTTTGCTTTTTCAAGATTATTGCCTTTTTTCAAACTGGTAGACATACAACGTGTAATGAAATAATAAAACAACTCCAAAGACTTAAATACAATTAATATACAAAAGATTGGATTAATGGTATACATTATTACATACCTACGTATTTTGAAATCCGTCTAGCTATTTTGCCTGCAAAAATAATAAAGGAAGGCTTTATAATAGGAATATTAATACATACAAAATAACGTACCCCATTAAATGTTTAATTCTTGAAGTTTTATTCCATGATTAGGTAAATACCGCGGTAACCGAATAAAATTATATCATGATTAATACATTTCACAATGTCGTAACAGATGTGCTTACCATAGAAAAAAATCAACTGCGAAAGACTCTGGTTGTCACAATACATTCAATACATTTCAATTTAATCACATGCGGAAACACAAATTCGGATAAGACATTCCACTGCTTGGCATTTCGCATAAGGCGAAACTCTTCGTGCATAATTTTGGAACACATACCTACCATGAAGCGATGCCGGAGTGCCGATTGTCTGGTAGTCCGATGGTAATCCTCAAAACATATCCTTTAATTGTATTACATTTTTTGTGTTCACACCTTGTATAGAACAAGCGATGCCAGTGCAAAGAGCTTGCAGGAGTTCCTTTGGGCGTTCATCAATCATAATTTATTACCCACTGTTATCGCGCCCTGAATAATCGCTCATATCCGAAACACCTTTCTCGAGATCCGTCCACATTGGGGGAAAACAATGGAATTATTACGTGTTAATTTTCTGCGACACGGTGTATGAATTTTATTATACCTGTGCATTAAAAAGTTTGTGGTGGTTGATTTAATAGTAAGTCGAAAGTGTTAAGAATTTTTTGCAAATTCAGTAGGTTAAATAGTCAAAACCGGGCGTCAAATACTAGAGAATTAGTATTTAATAAATTGGAATGAACTTAAAAGAGTAGTTCAATTAGAAGTATACAAACATGACGTCATTTTTGTGTTTGCTCATAAATAATAATAAGTAAATAAATAAATAAATATCTTGGGACATCTTACACAAATCTACCTAGTCCCACGATAAGCTCAATTAAGGCTTGTGATGTGGGTACTAGGCGACGATATATATAATAGATAGATACATATAGATACGTAAATACATAGACAGCCACGACCAAGGAACAAATATTTGTGATAAATAAATACACAAATAATGCCCTCGCCGGGATTCGAACCCGGAACCTCCAGCTTCGTAGGCAGGGTCACCACCAACTAGGCTACGGAGGCTGACATAAAACTTCATAGTGACGATAGTTTTGACAGTTCGAAAAAGAATGTTGATTTGACTTCCCAGTCATCATGCCTATTATCAGAGCAATTCTCTTTATTTTTGCCACTAAAATGAAATATGAAAATGTGGGTAAATTTTATACTATTTCTGCTCAGAATCACGAGCTGATTCCATTTCCGGCGAAAAAAAAAATGTCCCAAAAATTTCATACATATTTCGAATATCCTCTTGTGTTACCGCCATAGAAGGTGTATGGGAAATAGTAACACAATAAGAAAAAAAATCATGGGACACTTTTTTTTTCGACGGAAATGGAATCGGCTTGTGATTCTGAGTAGAAACAGTATAAAAATTACCTAAAATTTCATGTTTCATTTTAGTGGCAAAAATAAAGAGAACTGCTCATCACGCGAATCATAAATATAATAATTAATAATTATACCAATCCTCAGTAAAATCTATAAATAAAGTAAGCAAACCCTATAAACTTGCATTATTTCATAATCACGCACTTTTAGAACACAATCTGGGTTTTATTACGAACCTACAATCTAAAACCATAAGTTCATATACATTATTAGTTAAAATTTATTTGGTATTTATTAGTATTAATGTAAAAATAGAAGAAGAAGAAAAAAGTTTATTCTGGTTGCCCTGAAAACCAGCGCCATGGCTAAATCTTTTAGCTATGGCTAAAAGATTTAGCTTAGCTAGCGGCATATGCTGAGTGGCATCCATTTTGGTGTTGTTTTTAGGTTAAGATGTATTGTAATTTAAGTTTACCTTTTTACACCAAATAAATGAATTCTATTCTATTATGTTCTAATCGAGACAAGAACACAGTACAAACAAAACAAAACAGTAAACACGAAATTTTGTCCCGAAATGGCCAAAACTCTGCATTTTGCCAGCAGAGCCAGCGCTGGTCTTCCGTTTTCGCCATTTGAGTTAGACACTGACGATAAACCTTAACACAACAAAAATACCAAAAAATGTATACACAAATCACAAATTATCACACACAAGAACTTAAAAATAAATAAAACATAAAAAAAAACAAGCGGCCGAGTGTGTAACGCCCGCCAATAATACCACCCGTGTGTACAGGGCCACTATAATTATCTGCGAATGTCAAATGCTATGGAAAGTCAGTCATGTTTAATTTAATTTTTTTTTAGATACTACTGACGATTGTGTTGTGTATTAAGGGGCGGTCATGGCCAATTAGCCAGTGTAGTGTCCCAGTATGGACGCGGCCGTCCCCTCCGTAATGCAAGCTAAGGAAATTGGATTTTTCTTTATTCCCCGTAAATTGATATTGCGTGAATTATGGAAATTGCGCGCTAAACTGTTGATTTATAGTCGTCTCATATGATTGGTCGACGAATTGTTTTATCTAAGAAATTGCTTGTTATTGTAGTTATAATAATAGTGAGTTATGAAGTGTTAGGCTTCGAAAGAGGGGCTTTTTCGTGTAAGGGATTTTATACACATAATTATATAGGTACCTACAGAGTGTAATCGGTAAACGTGGCCAGGCTATTATTCCGTATATATAACATAATATCAGAAAACTTTAAATTCATATCGAAAGTGTACATTTGGCCACATTTTATAATAGTTTTAAAATGTGGTTTTATTTCTTGAAAAACTTTTCTAGTGATCTTTGTAATAATTACAAATCAAACAGAGTAATTTAATATTAATTAACGTTCCAATTTTTTTGGTAAATAGAGAAATTTTAGGTTTTACAAACATGCCTAACATTGCCAATATTGCTTAAAAAAGAATATGTGGTAGGTAGGTCACTTCTTTATTTTACATTTGTGTAGGAGCATAATGCAAAACTTATCTAATGACCTACGTCTTAATTAGTTTTACAATCCTTAACGTTAGTAGTATATGTAACGTAGCTACATGTTTACCTGCTCAGAACTTCGTATGTTCTTTTGTTAGTTCAAAACTTGGAGTTTAGAAAGAACTTGTCTAAATTAAACTTTATCGGAGTACCCACTTGGTGAAAGTAATACTAAAACTTAGATTAAGCGCTGTACAATTGCACACAGAACATAATTCAAAAGTTTTAACCCTTTAGGGTTTAGCGGACCAACTCATTACAGGCTGTTTTTTATTCACCAGCCAAACTTTAGGGAGTTCATTCTGAGGTCATATGGTCACATTTAATCCGATTTCCGTATATAATTAGCAAAAAACTCCCCCTTAATCATTTATCGTTCCACATTAAACCAAAAACAAGATAACCCATAAAATACTAGAAAAACTATGTTTGTACTGTACTACAATTTAAGAAAATATAGGTAAAACTTAGGTATCTAATATATCTCAATGCAACTTAGGTGTTTTGGCCAGGACAATAATAAGATAAATAAGTAACATACCGCTTTTCTAAAGTTCCATCTCTTATTCATCCAACCTTCATCACCATAACCCATTAGTCTTTTCCATATAATCTCAAATATTAGCCTCTTTTCGCCTGCCGACCGGTTCACAGATATCTATTTTTGTATTACATGAATGGGTTACAGCAGGTGTACAACACACCAAAATTCTCCAAAGGGCCTCTACGTATTGGATCTGTATTCCCACGCAAGCCTACCAAAAGACCGTGATTTATAGGCCCGTGATAAAAGCAAGATTAATAAGAACGACGTGAGTTATATAAAAAACTGGCCAAGTGCGAGTCGGACTCGCGCACGAAGGGTTCCGTACCATTATCAATTTATCGTTAAAAAATACAGTTAAATCAACCTGCCTCAAAAACTACGTGTATAAGAGATAATTTAATCAAACCAAAAATCGTTGATAGAATTTATTGTTGTGCATAAATAGAGGGGGGGACGCACATTTCTCAAACTTTGAGAGCTGATATCTTGAAAACGGTTCGCTTAAAGAAAAATGTGACATGTAAACCTTGATATCATTTTCAAAGACCTTTCTATTGATACCAAATTTCATTATTGTAGCATTTATAGTTTCCGAGTAAATCGGCTGTGACAGACGGACAGACGGACAAACTACGGACATGACGAATCTATAAGGGTTCCGTTTTTAAAAATTGGAGGAATCTTTGAAAACGTGTTTCTGTTAATGCACTCGGTTATGACTATTGTGTCATACAGATTGTTTTGTATGAGTTAGGTTACATATTTTGCCTATGGAAATATTAAAGTCAAGGGTTCTAAAACCCTAATTTTCTTATTGGACGAATACAAGCCGTTTAGATGGCTTCTGGTTCTTAAGAATCATGTGGTCAAAACCTAATTTCTGGCACCCTAGTGAAAAGGGGTATAAGTCGAATTTTGGCCAAATTGAGTTAAGTATACCAAAAAAATTAAAAAAAAAAAATGGCATCTGTTGGTGTAAAAGGATCTAAGATATCACGTAAATTGACAGAGTTACGGTCGTGTCATATGGTATAACTAACACAAATGGCCATGCAGTGTCAGGTATAAGTTGAAATAAATTCTTACAACCAAAAAAAGTATATCGTTGTAAAGTTACAAAAGGTATTAGTGTAGCTAAGTTTTACGCATTTGGATTTTAGTTGTGTGTAACGCTATAACTACTCATATTCTCTTGATGGTCACTCGGATAATTAGGATCCATGTGTATTTAAATCACTTTACACGAACAATAAAAACATTTTTTGAGATACAATTCGACATAAATCCATATTTCCGAATAAAATTATGTTGTTACGGGTACAAGTCGACTTTAATCACTTACAATTACAGTTTTTTACATGTAATACAATCCATTTGCGGGAATTATATCCGTTTGCACTAAATTAAAAAGTATTACTTAACATTTAACACCAGTAAATTGACCGATTTGTACTAAGTTGTACCATTTTACACTAAGTTTCGTTATATTGTATGCACAATGTTTAAAATAGTGTTAATTTTTAAAATTTAATTTACTTAGTGGTTAATGATTTTCTTAAAGCATGATTGTTTTTCAAATTCAAGCTGTTAAATTCTGCTGCTTATTTGTTAAAACCTATGTTAGTAATATTAGTTTGTGTTGACAGTTTTAAATGACCTAACGCAAATACTTTTTTTTAAATTGTAGTAACAATTTTACTTAATGATCTAGGTAATATAGAAAGCGCGCTATAATAGCCTTGTACGAGTATTTGCTGCTGTTCTATCTAAGGCTATTGCAATATCTATATTACTCCAGAAACATGTGATTAGAACAATTTCAAAACAGCCACCCGTAAACCATGCCTGGCCACTTTTTACGAATGCTAACATAATGAAAACAATATTATCACAATATTTTTTCAAATTGTCTACTAACGAAATTAATAAAGTTAATGTATAATTAACACAATAATTCAAGTTGATCGTACCTATATTTACCTATACCACTTTTATAAGAATTGTAATCGATAGAACATAATAGTGACAGGCTTTTTATACTCGTCGATTAAAGTTTGTTTATTAAGATTCCATACAGAGTACTGCAATGCAACGTCACTATTTTTATCCGAAACAACTGAAATAACTTCTTTACACACTAGTGCGAGGAGTCGTTTATATCTTGCCTGGTTGAAAACTTCGGAAGGCCATCTGTACTGGAAAATGTCGTACGAAACACATGCAAAAATTAAATTCGTAAATCGTGCCGATTTAAAACACTCCCTTCGGTCGTGCTTTGCTTTATTTATGCTTATTTCGAACTTATTTTTTTTCACAGTTGTATCGTAATGTCCATTACGGTAGGCTATAGACAATAGTTTTTTTAAATAAAATATCGATTTTCAATAGAATGTTATTTTAGGGGACTCGATAAGATACAAAATTGCCATTCAGGCGTTACGGAACGTACCTACCTAGCTGCGCGCACGACATCCAGAGCATAAAGTTATAATTCGGACAGTAGGACTATTTGTACTATGATTACTAATAATGAATAAAATAAATGCTACATTATGGTATTTTTTGGTATTATGAAATTTAAAAACATTTCATTTTATGATGCGTTGTGTTTTGGCTGTTGAAAAGAAGTGATATTTTTTTAATTCAAGGAAATAATTTCTCATAATAAATGGAAAAAAGAAATATTTTTATTGTAACTTATTTCATAGAATTTGGATACAATTGAATAAAGTGATTAATATAAATCTTGTTATTTCCTTTTACATGTTACTAACATTTTGTGCACAATGGTATAGGTCGGTTTTTTTGGGATTATATTGTATACGTACATGCTATGCCATTAAAATTAATTTCGAAAACAAACTTAGCTAATTTTTTTTCGTAGAAGTACATCTCAAAAAGAGTTATTATAAAATAAGTTTAATGTATACCCGTTTTCACTAATGTCCAATATATGTGAAAAGGGGTACTAATTTGGTTATATTTCTAAATAGCATTTATTTCAGCGGGTACAATTCAATTTTTTTTTAAACTATTGATTTTAGCCATAAACCAATGACGACATGTGAAAGAGCGCGTTGTATTTACTCAAAGTACATTTAAAGTTATTCTAATTCCTTAGCCATTTCGGCACAGTAATTTTGAATAATTTCGCCAATCGTTTTTTGGCTCTCCTGTAAAGTGGCAAATTTCGATTTATACCCCTTTTCACTAGGGTGCCAGATTTGTATGTCCCAGAAGCGTTAACTCTCGCAATGTCCACAGGAAAACGCCCGTTTTCGCGAAGGCTGTATGACCTTTATACTTCCTAAACTGTTACAAAATATCTTCCTCTTATTTCACTATCTTCAAGATCAATTTTTGATCCTTGTTACAAAGTAAAAGCGTTGGCATCTGTATCAGATAGCAAACTCCGTGCCACTGTATTTTGAAACGACTTATCACTCGTACAATCGCCATCATATATATCGTAACGGCAGTAGTATTCAAAAATATCTGAACACGCCTTTATTGCCATAACGATATAGGCGTGCAGATAGTTTTGAGCGCTCCGGACGCTACGATATATCTGATGGCGGCTTTACATTTTAATAGTGACTTAAGTCGTTTTTTATTACAGGAATATTGGTCATTCTAGTGGTGGGCGTACATATGGACGTGTCACGATATGATAAAGAGCGAAATTCTAGGTTGAGAAATTTAAATCAGTTCGATAAAACTTAGTAAATAGCAAAAAAAAATATGTATAGGACTGGTTGCTAAAATTTAATAGGCCAACCTAAATGAAAATTCGAAATAGGCCCTTAAATGATCACCACTAATTTTGTTGCAGCCTACATTTCTCACACGATTTTTACAAATTAACAACGCATACCCCCTTAATCAGCTTCTTTTACTTCAAATTGTTTTTTTCATAACACGCTCAATAAATTTCATTTAATTCCTATATACTGCAACCTGTGCCGACTTTTTTTTTTTTCATGACATTCACTTATACCTGCCTTAATAAACATTTTTACATAAAAAGGACTTGATGAGAACAGAAAACCAAAAAATAATCAACTGACACTGTGAGTTAATGTTCATTGTAATTTGTATGGGAATTTCAGATAAATTCGGCAGGAGTTCCTATTACAGGCACGAGCTGAAAAATCTTTTCAGGGTGTTTTGAGTTAGTATCAATTTAGAAGGTATGCGTAGTTCAATTTTAAAGTCGCAATTTAAGGAACGCCCTATTGTATATTCGGCTGAAGGAAAATCTTAAAACCGCGATGTAGGGAATGTTTTAACAGAGACATCTCCTGTGCAATTGATGAACCAAAAGTAAACAAAGTGTTGTTAGTAAAATATAGTAAACTAGTGAGATCGAAATATCAAGTTGAAATCAATTTCTAAAGTATACATACCATTCCTGGTGCAGAATTACTATTTTATTGTTGCAATGAAAGCCGTTTTATAGTGAACTGTCATGTATTCAATATCAGCAAATTGTTAGGGAGTTATATCTCCTGTTATATTGGTGGCAAATTTGTATCGTAAATAAAATATAAATGAGTTTATTTCTAGTTAAATACATGAGACTTAACCTTACACATATCATCGCACCGCTCGCCACCGACTGGGCGCTCATCCTCACACCTTGCAACCTAAATGGTCGCGCACCGTGCGGTTTCAGAGGAACTTCCTCCCGCGGACGGTCCGTCTGTGGAATGAGCTCCCTGCCGAGGTTTTCCCGTTGGACTACAGTATGGGGTTCTTCAAAAGAGGAGTGTACAAGTTATTATTGGGTCGGCAACGCGCATGTGACACCCCTGGGGTTGCAAGCGCCCATAGGCTACGGTGACTGCTTTCCATCAGGCGGGCCGTATGCTTGTTTGCCACCGACGTGGTATAAAAATATATATATATATACTTAATTCTCACGGTAAGCTCAAATTAAGGCTTGTCTTGTGGGTACTAAGCAATGAATATAATATACATAGTTGTATCTAATACAACTTATCATCATTTTCAGCCTATCCCAGTCCAGTGCAGCGTAGGTAATAAACTATGCGTATAGAAAGAAGTATTAGTGCTCCCAACCCGTGGTCCAACCGCTATGTCCAACTGGTTGGGCCACGGGGAAATAAAAAAATCCATAGTCCAACCGATTGTACTACGAGGAAGTTAGTTTACCCGTGATCCAATTGGTTGCACCACGGCACACTAAATTTATTGGTAGTCCAATACTAGAACATATGTATATTCACGTACACTAGTTGGACAATTGCCCCTCAGTTGTACTAATAGGTCATAACTCATAACTCATAATTATGTGACAGTAAAAAAAAGTAATCTGAGAGTTGAACCACGGCTAATTTTACTTACCCGTCAGAGGTCACGGTAGTAGCTAAAATTCGAATAAATTGATGCTCTACTTTGACTGCTTTTTTTAGCAAGGAGAGTAGTTTATACTACGTAGTTTTAGAAAACATAAAATTTTTGGCATGTGTGGGAATAAACATCTTTGGTACAAGCTTTCAAAGTTAATATACTGCATGACGCTCCAACGCGTTATCTAAAAGTGCAATATTTACTCGTCGTTTTAAAATTGATTATGTACACGACTGTTTTAGTGAAAGCTATAATTATTTAAATGGAGGTACACAAGGGTATTTTCTATCGTTTTTAATAACATTTTATTATTTTCCCTGTCGCTTTTTTATAATAATATTTATTTTACGCGAGCCATCAAAACAATCAATGACGATTTCGATTTGAGAAATATATCGAAGCTTTTAGTTTAGAAACCCTTCGAGTCCCTTAATGATTCATATGTCGTTTTGTAGCCTAGAAAGTGCTTTATCGTGAGCAAGTGATAATTCTACCGAAGATTGCCGAAGGTCTTAGTGGTAGCCTTTTTACGAAACTGAAATTTAAGGACAAATAAGCGTACTTAATGATTTTTAAGAGCGAGGTGGGGGGAAATCAATTGATCGTTCTCACGTAACTTGTTTTTAGGGTTCCGTAGTAAACTAGGAACCCTTATGGTTTCGCCATGTTCGTCTGTCCTTCTTCCGCACCATAGCTCAATGGCCGTTAGTACTATAGTGTGGGGTATCGTTGAATAGGTCTTTCAAAAAGATTAAGGGTCCCAAAATAAAGTTTTTTTACCCACAAAATTTCAAGAATAACAAGTAACACTGATTTGCTCATTAAATTTTTGCTGACATCCGATCTATACATAACTGGTTTACGAAATTTACCTCACAAAAAGTTGAAATCTTTATTTAAAGCTTGTATTTCGCTTATTACAGATCAAATACAATCTTAATATAACATTACGTACTGTTTTTTAGACTTTTATTACGACTTTTGAATTTTAAGCACTGTTCTTTGAACGCCTGACCACTGTGCCGTGGCACAACCAGTTAGCCATAGCAGTTGGACCACGAGTCAGGAGCGAGCATTAGGAGGTCACGCTGGGCAAGCGGAGTGGTGATCGCAGTCATGATGTGTCCACTATGGTGACACTGCTGCCCATCATCAACCTTCTAGCAAAGAATGGTCAGTACCATAATGCTACAATAAATTTTTCCTAACTAGAGCGGAAAAGTAAACATTGCGCACGCTTCGCGTGCTTAAATTTCTCTTTTTAAGGCACTTATGAAATAAAAGTTGTTCGATACCCGTGTACAAACTTCTTTTTAATACAGATGGTGCCTTTTTTAGGCTCTAGTGCGAGAAGTGTGTCATTTTACGTCAGGTCCAAACTTCGGAGGGCCATCTGCACCAAAAAACGTCGTACGAGACACGTTCAAAAACGAAATTCGTCTCGTGTCGATTTAAAACATCGCCACTCGTTACGAATTTCATGTTTTTCGCACTTGTGTCGTAATGTACTACTCGGTTGATTGTCGCCCTGGTTTCACTCGGGCTCCAAATTTCACCCTCGTCGAAAAATTGTTTTTTTTGCACTTGCTTCGAAATGTTCTATTTCACTTCTCATTCTCCAAAAGTGAGTCACATTAGCCTTAAGAAAGCGAGACTAAATACATAATTATGAGTGGCCTAGTGAAAACGTTCCACTTTGTCGCTTCCCACAAGGCGCTTACACATATATTTCATGTAAAGATACAAGCTAATTTCGTCCTTATGGCAACGACAAACTGGGACGCTTTAAATAAAACACTCGCAAATATTTTGTCGTAAATAATTGATAAATTTTATGTTCCCGCAATCGAAGTGAAAATGAGGGTGAATAACTCTGATCTGATAGCCATATAATCACTTCAGCAATTTAAGTAGTAAAATAGTTATCTGGTGATAATTTGCCCAGGCCCTGGTCAAACAGTTTATTATAAAATAAATACTATAATAATCATACGATCGACTCATGAAAAGAGGCATTCGATTCTCCGATCTATTTTTAGCTGTGCAATAAAGATAAACAAATAGATAACCTTCAAGTAAAAGTTTCCTCTTCCATAACTATTTTATGGAGCAAGTTTAGTAAATATAAAGTGGCAAGTTAATAATTAACGCGAGCGAGTGCTCTCTAGGGAGTGAGGTGTCTAGAGCCAGTGGCATCCGGTGTTTGGTGGGTAATAAATATTATACTTGTTCCTCTGGCTCAGAGACCCAAAGAGGATGGACCCTAGAGAACGTCACCTCGCTCTTGGTCTTTTTTATATGCTATAGTTGGCAAACGAACAGACAAATCGCCTGATGGAAAGCAATTAACGTCGCCTATGGACACCCGCAACACCAGAGGCGTCGCAAATGCGTTGCCGGCCTTTAAGGTGGGAGTACGCTCTTTTCTTGAAGGTCTGAAGGCCGTATCGGTCCGGAAACACCGCTTGCGACAGTCATAACTGTTAAGAAAAAATACTGCACTTTTAGATGGAAGCAAGCTGCTTTGCATGATGATAGTACACATCGAAATAGATTTTCCGAGGATATTAGAATTTCATCCCTTTGGAGGCTGAGAATAAGCGAGGGCCTATAAGAAAATGAAAATGTATTATTCTACTCGTATACTTTAATAGCAGCAAGCCTAGCCAAAATGCAATTCTGCAATCGTAAGCGCTAACTATTGTATTCTGGCCATTTTTTCCGCAACTATACGTCAAACGTGTCTATTTTGCGTGGTCCCAAAGCTGGCCCGATACTTGTTGGGGACTTCACATACAGCCTTCTTCGCAGGTGTATGCAGGTTTCTTCACGATATTTTCCTTCACCGTAAAGCACTTGTGAATACATAAATATTTATTAAAATGGCAGTTTTGAAAGAAAAATAAGGTGACCAAGATGTATAGAAAATTTTCTGTGACTTTTCGTTTTTGTCATTCTAATACATTTACTACTTATCGCTTATCGTATACGATTACGGGATGTTGATTACATATGAAGGGTCCATGGAAAGAACATGTCAGTCAATTCAAATTACAGAAGGAAAAACTACCTTACTTTTAACAGAATAAGGTGTGAATTTGCCCTGATTTTTTAAGCACTAGACATGTTTTTTCCGTGTACCCTTCATATTCTAGTTATAGGTTATATATCTTAAAAACAATAACCGCCAAATAATATAGTATAAAAGTTTGAGGATGGAACAGCGGATCAGTGAGGTTACAACAACAACATTAGTCAAGTGTCATGTACCTTTCCGGGATAGAGGGGTGCCCATAGATGGGTATGTGTTTTGTAGATTTTGATATTAATGGCCTCTGAAGCCTTGGCGGTATATTGAGTCTCTATTTCGGGTGAAAAATGAGTTACTTCAGGAGATAATTCTAGGGTATTATTATCATTATTTCTGCCATAGATGCATCCAATTTACGTCCGCGATCCTCTTCACGTCATCCTTCCAGGTGGCTTATGATGGTCCCGTTTTATCTATTTATCGTGCTACGCATCACTTTCGCACTTACATACTTGTTAGAACCTGACGGCAACCACGATAAACGATTAAACACGGTACCATCATAAGCCTACAGCGCATTTGTGGTCTTCCAAGCAGACGTTTGCACTTGGATCTTTAGCATGTAAATTGAGATTATTGAGCACCAGATATTTCGGTACTGTCGCAAATACTATCTTCACGGAGTAACTAATAATGTAATTCATGACAATGTTAGCTTAGACCAGGTTAGAATAGCGCTGGCTTAGCCAGATACATGCTGAGTTGTGACCCTTTTGTGGCAAGCTGTTGTCGTGTGCTTATTTGTAAAATGTGTATATGTCCATCGTGCTTGTCATAAATAAGTTTTATTTCATTTCATTTCTTAAAACTCATAATGTATCAAGGATTATCGGGTCTATCTTATCCAATCTTACGGTCTATTCCTTCGACTTCTTATCTCGCTCAAAATATTACCTTTTGAGCACTCACGGACTCGGGGGGCTGGATCTTTAAAATACAAGTATGTGAGTTATTAACCTTTTCAAGTTGACATAGTGTCGCAAGGGGGTGAAATATTATTTTTTCATCATAAGTACTGCAAGTATTTATGGATGTTTCGTGTATGACAGTCCCTTTAAGGCCATTTAGGGAGCGCGAGCATAGCAGTGTATTTTTAGATACACTTTAATCATAATTTTATAACATTCAACAGATTTATATTAAGCTTATATTAAAGATAATTATTAAAGACGTATCTTAACTTAGTTTCTGTAACAAGCACAATTTTATGGCATAACTCCAAACTAAATCTGATAAGCTGGTATCAATATTGAGCAGTGAATAATGTTCGTAATATTTCTATCCAATTAAGATTTAGGTGTCACTGAGATTATTGTGCCGTCTAGAAACTTTGCAGACGTTGGTGTAGAAAATACAATATTAAATGTGCGTGTTCACGCATAACTTACCAAAGGCGGATTATCTGGCCTTAATTCTACTGAGGCTAAAATTATTATTAAGGGAAGTAATTATAATATTGCGTTTCGTATTCATATCTCTACAAAATTAAATTAACCCTTAATTTTACAAAAGTAAGGGATGGTCACAGTCATATTTCTTTGTTCAAGCCTACTTGGCACTCAATAGTGTTAATAATTCTGGTTCGGTAAAAAATACAAAATGTGGGTCAAAGACCATTTTGGACGTTGTCGAATGAAGGGCTAAAATACCGAAAAATTTGGGTAAAAATATTAGACTTAGGCAAAAGCGGTTGTAGCGGCACTTACTTATTGTTAACGCCTGGTAACATTGGCACCGGCGTTGACCAATCCAGACGACCGTCGGTAACGAATGAGAGGGCTCCGAGAGCGCGACGACAGCGCCCAGGTTGCGCGCAATCGACACCACAAAAAGCGGAGCACCGAGCCCACAGCTCTCTCTTTCCTTCTAACCACTGAAGACGCCGGACGTGTCCTAGACATAAATAAGAACCTATCGATTGTACCTTATCCATGATTAAAATGGTAAACTATTAAAGTAGTTTAATTTACTCAGAGGCTGAAACACTTATAAAGCATAGGGTACAGTTAACACGCTTAAGATATTGTACTCCTAAGACTTTATCACCTAACCACAAATTCCGTTTGAAATTTGCTTCATTCGTAGAAAAACTAAAATCCCCTGATCACTTCATGTTCAATGTAAAAAATACCCTAGTCGTAGTTCTTACTTATTTTTGTCATCCTCGTCAATTTTCATCCTCTGTAGCCTAGTTGGTAGTGACTCTGCCTACAAAGCTGGAGGTTCCCGGTTCGAAGCCCGGCGAGGGAATTATTTGTGAATTTATTTATCACAAATTTAAGTTTATTCCTTGGTCATGGCTGTTTATATATTTAAGTATCTATAAATTGTAAATCTAATATAAATTGCGTCTCCTAGTACCCATATTACAAGCCTAAATTGAGCTTACCGTGAGACTAGGTAAATTTCTGTTCTATGTCAATGTCTGATATTTGTTGTAGGTAGATTCACAATATGAAGTCTACCCGTGGTTATATTAATAAATCAGTTGCTATCTAAGCTCGGTGTTTGATTTACTACATGGTGACAGCGGTGCAAAATAAAGTGATTAAAAGTGAGAATTGGTGGCTATTTTGAGCATAATTGTGAGAATATTGTGTTGTGTAACACAAGTTATTGTGAAAAATGGAACATGCGAGACCGCCTCCCGAGCTCAACACCGACGGGAGCCCCGTCAGCCGGGCTGACGCGTGGCAGCGTTGGAAGATACAATTCAACTTATTTCTAAAGGCGTCTGGAGTATTTAAGGAAGATTCCGCGACTCAGGCCAGTTTGCTTATCAATTTAATTGGACCCGAGGGGTTCAACGCGTATCAAACATTCGAGTTCAATAAAGAAAGCGATCGCGATGATATTAAAATCCTGCAAGAAAAGTTCGACGGATATTTTGGTTTAAAACCGAATATAACTTTAGCGAGATATAAGTTTTTTACTCGCAGCCAGGAAGACGGAGAAACTATAAGCCAATACGTGACCGCACTTAGATTATTGACAAAAAATTGTGCATTTTCCTCATTAGAACAGGATTTGATCCGCGACCGAATCGTCTGCGGCATAAAGAGCACTATCGTAAGGGACCGACTGCTTCGAACGGACGATCTGACTCTAGATAAGGCCATCAAGATTTGCCAGGCGGACGAGGTATCGAGCGATGGATCCCGAAGGTTAGAGGAGCTCAAGTTTAGTGCGGGACCTTCACAAGTGGACGCGGTGCAGCTCCGCGGCGGCAGGGCCGGCCGCGGGGCCCGAGGCGGCGGGCGCTGGCGCCCGGGGCGCGGCGCCGGGGGCGCGCGGTCCGGCGGTGGCGGCGTCGCGGCGCCCCGCACGCCGTGTCCGGGCTGCGGCCAGGCCTGCGAGCCCGGCAAGTGTCCGGCTAATGGGGTGCAGTGCTTTATGTGCCACGGGTACGGACATTTTGCCCGTGTGTGTGCGCATAAATCGGTGAATAGAAAAATGTACGACATTGCGGTGTGTGATGATGATGAGTTGAGTGATGAGTGCGAATCGTTTTTTATACCCGTGATTGCTAACGTTTCTTCGGTAAACTTATCGTCGGACGACTGGTATGAGACTCTAAGAGGTGAGTGTGGAGATGAACATTTTAAACTCGACTCCGGTGCGGATATAAATGTTATGTCCTATGAGAGATATTTGTACCTAGGTTATGATCCAAAAATGATAGTGAATAGAAAAAACACGAAATTGGAGTCTTTTAGCAAAAATAATATTCCTATTAAGGGTATTTTATTTATGAATTGGTATTATAAGAACCGCATGTACAAATTAAAATTTGCGATAGCCGATATTTGTTGTGAAAGCATACTGGGACGTGACAGTTGTATCGAGTTAGGGTTAATTAAGCGCATCCATTCTGTTAATTTATCGGAATATAGTGATTTATTTGAGGGGTTAGGGTGTCTTCCGGGTAAGTACCACATAGTGGTAGACGAAACGGTTCAGCCAGTTATTAGTGCGACTCGTAAAGTGCCGATTGGTTTACATGACAAATTACGGCAAGAACTGGATAGAATGGAACAATTAGGAGTCATCCGTAAAGTTAGTCATCCTACACGATGGGTAAATGCGTTAGTTATCGCGACTAAGAAAAATGGATCGCTCCGTATCTGCCTGGACCCCCGCCCGCTCAACTGTGCCGTACAGCGCGCTCACTTTCAACTGCCGACTATCAATGAAATAGCTGCGAAACTTCACGGTGCTCGATATTTTTCTGTATTAGATGCCAATTCCGGATTTTGGGCTACACAGTTGGATGACGAGAGCGAGGACTTGTGCACGTTCGGTACCCCATTTGGTAGGTATCAGTATCTTCGGTTACCATATGGTATAAGCTGTGCATCGGAAGTATTCCATGCCAAGATTAAGCAGTTGTTAGAAAATATAGACGGAGTGGATTCATTTATCGATGATATCATTTGTTGGGGGCGCACAAAAATAGAACACGACGAACGGTTAAATAAATTATTAAAAAGGGCAAGAGAAATTAATTTGAAATTTAATAAAAATAAGTGTAGGATGTGTCTCGAGGAAGTAACTTATCTGAGGCATGTTTTTAATAAAAATGGCATGAAACCTGATCCGGAAAAAATTAGGGCCATAAAAGACATGCCTTCCCCTAAAGATAAAAAATCGCTAGAGCGATTTTTGGGTGCAATTAATTTTCTATCCAAATTTATTCCTAACTATTCGGAACATACATTCCCACTTACCAGACTTCTTAAGAAGGAATCCGTATGGTGCTGGGACTCCGTGCATGAGGCCGCGTTAGCGAAATTAAAGAAGTTAGTATGCAACGCGCCGGTGCTGACGCTGTTCGACGCGACGCAGCCCGTCGTGGTGTCGGTGGACGCCAGCGCCGTGGCGCTGGGCGCCGCGCTGCTGCAGGGCGGCCGCGTGGTGGAGTACGCCTCGCGCACGCTCACCGACACACAGACTAGGTATGCGCAAATTGAAAAAGAGATGCTCGCAATTTTATTCGCGTGCGAGAAGTACCATCAGTACATTTATGGTCAAAAAAATGTCCTCGTGGAAACTGACCATAAGCCGTTAGAGAGTATTTTCAAACAGTCACTAGACACTATCCCAGTACGCTTACAAAGAATGTTGTTACGTTTGCAAAGTTACGATTTGAAGGTTTGTTACAAACCCGGTAAATATATGTACATACCTGATACCTTATCGCGCGCGCCCCTTCCAGATTTATATGATGACTCGGTAAATAAAGGTGTCGTGTACGAAGTTAATCAATTATTGCATAATATACAGATGTCGCAAAGTAAACTGAAATTAGTAAGAGATGAAACTAAAAAAGATGATTTATTATGTCAACTAAAATGGTATATAATTAATGGTTGGCCGCGGTATAAGCGGGACGTCATAGATAAACTAAGATGTTATTGGTCATATAAAGACGAGTTGCAAATTATAGCAGATGTAATATTTAAAAACCGACTTGTTGTTATCCCCGCCACATTACGACAACAAATGTTGGAAGTAATTCATGATGGTCATCAGGGCATCGACCGCTGCAAGGGCCGCGCGCGAGAAGTGTTATTCTGGCCGGGCATCACGCGCGACATCGAGCACTATGTGCGGCGCTGTGAGGCCTGCCAGGAGTGTCAGAATGCTCCAGCGAGGGAACCGATGTTGCCAATACCTATTCCCGAACTTCCATGGTGTAAAATAGGAATGGATATATTCGAGTACAGAAAACAATATTTTTTAATAATGGTTGACTATTTTTCGGGATTTATAGAGGTGGCTCAGTTGAAAAACATGACATCGTTATCAGTGATTAATGTTATGAAAGAAAACTTTGCTAGGTATGGTATACCGCAAACAGTAATTACTGATAACGCTACTACATTTACGAGTCGCGATTTTAACCGGTTTAAAGGTGAGTGGGGATTCGATCATGTAACTTCGTCTCCCCACTACCCCCAGTCTAATGGAAAGAGTGAGAGGGCTGTCCAGGCCATAAAAAAGATTTTAACAAAATCAGTGAATAGTGGTACTGATTTTTATTTAGATTTGTTAAGTTACAGAAATACACCGCGCGGAAATATCGGTTCACCTGCGCAATTGTTAATGGGTCGAAGGTTAAATTGCAGGTTACCCGTTCATCATAGTCTGTTGGAGCCGGTTAATCTAAATAAACAGCAACATAAGGAGCTATTAAAACAGCAGAATAAAATTAAAACAGACTATGATAAACGTTGTAGAAATCTTTCTAAACTAAATGTCGGCGATGACGTTATTATAATGGATCGTACCAGTGTAACTAATAAAATGAGAGGGAAAATTGTAAAAACCTGTAATACTCCCAGGTCATACATTATTAAAAATCGAAGGGGCATGGAATACCGTCGAAATCGCCGACATTTGATTAAGTGCGAGCCAGCGGTGGCACCTGGTCAGTGGACGCCGCCGTTGCCGGTACAAGGTTCGATTCCGCCTGATGTAAAGCGTTCGCCTGCGGCATTTTTGTTGCCCGACAAACAGGCGCAGGTACCGAACCCTGTACCAGGCGATACTAACCAAGTTACAAAACCGAACGAACCCACTCTTACTCGCAACAGAGCTCGTAAAATGGGTATTGACATTAATAGTTTGGTAAACCAATAGTGATACGCCTAATTATGTTTAATTTTAAGTAAACGCAGATATCAGTTACCTATCCTCCTCCATTGTAGGTAACAATAATTACCTACTATACAATTTTTTTTATAAAAGGGGACAGTTTAGGTAATGATGTTAATCGCATCTTACTTTTGTTTAGTTTATAGGTACTTTTTTAATATATAGAAACTTGTTATTTTTAAGGGAAAGATGTTGTAGGTAGATTCACAATATGAAGTCTACCCGTGGTTATATTAATAAATCAGTTGCTATCTAAGCTCGGTGTTTGATTTACTACAATATTTATTTATTTATTATCTGAATCCTGTCAAAATCCATTTAGTATTTTGTGTGTTTGAGCAACCAAAAACTCCAAGATAGTAGTAACATTTTGTACCAAATCATTGTTAGACACCAAATAGCTTTTTTACGAAATCTTTTGTCGTCTGACCTTTCAAACCAGACAGGAAATTAGGTCTTGTTCCTTCAGAAGTTTTCCCAAATAATATGTCCCAAAAAATATCCACATACTTTTGGGAAGATGAAGACAGATCCGCGTTAAGTCAACATACCCGTAGATATTAAATGGGACGTACTAATTAAGTATACAAACAGTCAAGATTGAAATTGAATATTTTCCCTACACGCATTTTTTGGCAGAAAATGTAATTCTTAATTGCAATCAACATTTTATTGATTTAAACTTTCACTATTATCATTTATTTTAACTACAAACGGGTCTTAATTCTGTACGTTCAATATTAACCTGACGTTTCGGGCATACGGGGTAAGTTTACGCTATTAGGACCTCTTTTTTGTTAAAAAAAAACATCCGACATGTGTTAATAAACATACTAACTACACAATAATATTTAGTTCAAACACACCCAAAAACATAATAGTGGCAATTTCACGCCCGTCAGACAAGTGACGGTCGCCGTCCGGACAATCGTAAACAAAATCTCTCCCGACATTTCCTCCAAACGGGGAACAAGCATCTTTTCCAACTGAATTATCGTCGAGCTGCCAATATACGTTTCTAGTAACAGCTCGCACGAGTGCGTTGCCTATGGAGTGCGGTGCGTAAGGAAGACTTATGACTATGACAACCCTCGTCAAGGCACCCAAGCGTTATTAGTTTTTTTTCACCCATCACGGCCAAAGCGAACCAGCATAAGCTAACACCCAACTCCGCACAGTTTTCGATGCCGGCGGGCCAATCTACAATAGTTTATTCGAGATTAGCTATTGTAGTGATGGAAATAATAGCCCTGTCACTCGCGACTGGATACACGGAAAACGTTTTACTACAAGCAGCATTTTATTGGTTTCAATTTCACTGTTGCCTTGCCACGGATAATACGGTAACATTTTTGGCTCCGATTCGATTAGTATACTTGCGATTGTCGTATGATGACTCATCTGATTCTATGATTGTTTTCGATAGGGGCGATTTGTTTTCTGTCTTTGTTTTATTGCACTTTGCGGTTTTTTATGTTTTACCTTAGATTGCAATCATTGACTGGCCCAATAACGCTATGTTATGGTACGTTTGGGTAATTTCTTGGAATGTGATTGCAATAATTTATTACAACATCCCTAGATATAAGCGGGGATCGATCAACTAACAATTTGGTATTGTTTCCTACTGAACAATAAATGAAATATATTATTATTTTACTAGCCATTTTATCTTTGGATTTGGTTCTCAATTTCATATCCATAGGATTTGGTACCTATTATATTTTAGTACCCATATATTTATTTTAGTCTGGCTTATGATGGCTGTGCAAGCCAACCTTTAAGACCAAATAACTTTACAGAACAATTTGCTTCCTAATATTGAAATTAAAAGTCATAGCTTACCTCCTTTAAAATTGCATTAAATAAAAGTTCTCTTCTATTCAGGGTTCATAAATATTTAATTTCACAGAATTGTAAGTCATGTTTTCAAAGGAGTTAACCCAAAAGCTCAAACTTAAACAGATCTAAGTGTCCCTTATAACTTTAAAAATTTAAGCACCCTTCTGACACCAATATTCGTTATCGAAAGTCTGTAAAATGAAGCTATCTCCGTAAAGTAGCCAGCTAAGCCGCAAAATGGCGGCCATCGAGCGGAAACTGCGCGAAGTTCAGCTCTTATCGGAGGCTTCGGAGACAGATCATCCTACTTACCTATCTCAGGATAAATGCGATATGCTGCAGTCTGAAGGTTAATGTTAAATAATAGTTAAATAAAGTTGTTGAAAACTACTAGCGTTTTCAACAACTACAGGGTGATTACGGGGTCGTGATCCTAACTGTGAAAAACGTGTTAAGATGGTCTTTTTGAATAAGGTTTCCCATGGAACAAATATGAATATCACAAAAAAAATTACCTATTTCATACCGATCGGTGCGGAAGCGTTCATAACTTCCAGTCTCGTTTCATAATTGTCTAAACACATTTGCAAGGAATCAGTATGGAGAAATGTATACATATTAATGAACTCGAACTTAACAAGTCCTTAAAAAAGTGCGTTTGTTCATATAGGTCCCATGGAAAACATTGTTCAGAAAGACCATCTTAACACATTTTTCACAGTTTGGATCACGACCCCATAATCACCCTGTATATTTTTCAACTGTTATTTTAAGAGAAATTGAATATATTTTACGAGTTTTAAAATAATTAAATAATTTATGTGTCTTTTCTCTGGGTCTCTTCTCTGTCATATGTCTCTCTCTACATGGTACCGTGCAATGTCGGAAGTAATTTTTGATCTCATCTGATGATGAGCTGATGACTATCATGGGCTGATGCCCATGATAGTCCACTGCTGGACGTAAGCCTCTCCTATAAACTATGCGTATAAACGCATTAGGAGACAAATACCCATAATCGCCACGCTGGGCAAGCGGATTGGCGATCGCAATAATGTGTCCACTATGGTGACGCTGCTGCCCATCATCAAATAATGGTCTGTGACACTTCAATCCCTTAGTCAACTCTTACGACACCCGCACGAGGAATCGGGGTGGTGACAAATGTATTGTTATTGCCGTCACCACACGGCGGCAATTTTTGATCTAATGACTTAATTTCTGTAATATGCAATTTTAATGAAATCGACTAAGCAGTCCGCTAAAGCTTTGTGTTATTCTTATACTCAATTAGTACCGAATTGGTTAAAGATGAATCTAAAGCCAATGTTCAACTCTGTGCCGACCCTTCAAGCATATTACACTTACAAAACGGCAAAGTTACACCGGTGAAAATCCACGGAGGAAACTTATGAAATCCCATTTCAAGCCGTGAGTTTTGAAGTTGCTCGCTTTGCGAAAGCTGGAGCAAATGAAATGCTCATATCGCGAGACGGTAGGATACATGCAGTCCTACATGGGTAAAGTGCAAATATCGCGTGCATCAAAATTGCTCAAAAATATGTCCGCTTATTCCGGTGTAAAAAGATTGGCGTAGCAGAATATTTTGTGAAACAAATCATATTGTTTTCAACCAACTTCAAAAAACCTTGTCTTTTTCTTGTCGTGAATATACTTTCCTGTATCTTGGCGAAACCTGTGCGCATAGTTAATATAAGAGGCCTACGTCCAGCAGTGGACTATCAAATGATAGTCCACTGCTGGACAAGCAAATGCTGATGATGATGATAATGGTGGCATATTGCACGTAGTATCGATGGCCGTTGGGCGACCAAGTACTGACAGGTGTAGCATGGGTAGGCTCCCCACAAGGTGAAGTGATGACCTGCTGATAGACGCAGGGCCAGTCATCGTGGCCATCTACCCTAAGTCTATTTACCTTTTCATTCTCACATAAATTTAATATATTAGATCTCTCACTAGTTTCACTCAGGCTTGGGGGTTAAGTTTTTAAAAGAAGTGAAATAAAAATAATATCAAGCAATCGACTTATTATCCTGTATAACCTTCCCCGAATATCCCGAACCTAATATAATGCAATAGGTATACATATGTATTGTCTAAATCTCACACAACTTTTTTGGTACCAAATTGGTCCTCGTTAAGTTGAAAAAAGAATACGTTCTTATTTTTCTGGCTTCACATTTTTAGAAATCTTAGAAGGTAAAAGTTATTTTAACTCTTTTTTGCCTGAATTCCAACAAGTAAGAAAGTATTTATACGAGTTCTGTTTCTGTTATAAAAATGGGCAGGCAAAACATTCACCTGTTTATTTAAGACAGTTCTACTACTTCTGCTATATTGCAAGTATTATAATATTATTGTTAGTTTAATAATATATTAAGGATTATATTATAGGCTTGGTTCTCAAATGGATAATTATATTATGTATATTTTTGGTATTACCTAAAACAGCTATACTGTTTGTCATTACCGCTATACTATACTCATTAGATAACAAAAAAGTGTAAACAAAAAATATAGCTGACTTCCTATTGAAAAGAAAGAAGAAGAAAGAAAAAACGTTTATTCCAGAGAGTAGAAACAAAACAAAACAGTAAACCCGAAATTTTGTCTCGAAATGGCCAAAACTCAGCATTTTGCCAGCAGAGCCAGCGCTGGTCTTCCGTTTTGGTCATATGAGTACACAACAAAAATACTACCTACTACTTTAAAAAAACTCAACTCAAAAATATTTCAATATATAAGTAAAAAAATAAAAATATAAATAAATATCTTGGGACATTACACAAATCGACTTAGTCCCACGGTAAGCTCAATTAAGGCTTGTGATGTGGGTACCAGGCGACGATATATATAATAGATAGATACAAATAGATACTTAAATACATAGACAGCCATGACCAAGGAACAAATATTTGTGATAAATAAATACACAAATAATGCCCTCGCCGGGATTCGAACCCAGAACCTCCAGCTTCGTAGGCAGAGTCACTACCAACTAGGCTACGGAGGCTGACTAAATTATCATCATCATCATGTCAGCCGAAAGACGTCCACTGCAGAACATAGGCATCCCCCAAAGATTGCCACAATGACCGGTCCTGTGCCACCTAAAAATCTATACATATAATAAAGCTGAAGAGGGTCAAAAGTCTGTACATGGAAGATATTTACAAAAAAATGATGGAGGAGGTCTTAAAATCGATAATAGATCACATTTATGTAATTTTTAGAATTTTTGTCTGTTTGTCTGTTTGTCGGTTTGTCTGTTTGTCTGTTTATTGTACGGAGCATCACGAGAGAACGGCTGGATGGATTTTAATGAAAACTTCACCGTCGTATTCAGGAGACCTCGGGTCGGGACATAGAATATAAAAAATGGTCAAGTGTGAGTCGGACTTGCAGTAAAAAATTAAAATTACAGTTAAATCAACCTATCTCAAAAAGTATAAGAGATATTTTAATCAAACCAGAAGTCGTTGAAAGAGTTCATTACTATGCAATGTGTCATCATCATCATCATCATCATCATCATATCAGCCGAAAGACATCCACTGCTGAACATAGGCCTCCCCCAAAGATTGCCACAATGACTGGTCCTGTGCCACCCGACCCGCATCCAGCGGACTCCTGCATGTTTAAATATGTATGTGTAAATGGAACAAATTACAAAAACTGCGTAAATTTTTTTAAGAGACATGACCAATCAATTTACAAGAAACACCTTAAATGTAATAGCTTACAACTATTCAAAAGTATCTGCAGACGCGACGCATTTGCCATAACTATTTGAGCAGGCGCTATAATAATAAGTGAGGACTGCATTCTTCAACCCTCAACAATTTATCAACACCATTTTTCTCAGAACTTTATACCCCGTACTTTAAAATAATTGAGCAAGGGCACACTTTCAACGGCTTTAATAGCTGATATCTCCAAAACGATCCGCTTAAAGAAAAAAGTTTCTATAATTTTTGAAGACGTTTCTTTTGATGTCTCATACGCTTACGATTATGTACAGTCGAGTTCATAAATATATGAGCAAATCCAGTTCATAAAGATTACATATTATTATGCATCTGAACAAATTTAGCAATCGAAAATATGTGTACATATTACCTGTCAAAATAATCCCAGCATGGGTCACATTAATATTTAGCAACTGAAAAGTAAAAATTATATAACTATGTGCAACTTCACAAATATCAACGCAAAACCTTTTTCGTATATTCTGACAGTCATCAAAAAGTCTCTTCGGCTCTCGGTTTGTTAGACTGACAGCGTGGGTTAACCCCTCGGGCCATCGGCCCTCGGGATAGTGTGGACTGTAGCCTCGGGACTACGGCCCTCGGTTTGTTAAACTGACAGCATGAGATAACCCCTCGGGCCTTCGGCCCTCAGGATCGCGTGAACTGTGTTCTCGAGCCTACGACCCTCAGGTTCATAGACTGACAGCGAAGGTTAACCCCTCGGGCCTTCGGCCCTCGGAATCGCGTGAACTGTGTTCTCGAACCTACGACCCTCAGGTTCATAGACTGACAGCGAAGGTTAACCCCTCGGGCCTTCGGCCCTCGGGATCGCGTGAACTGTGTTCTCGAGCCTACGACCGTCAGGTTCATAGACTGACAGCGAAGGTACGACCCTCCGTAGCCTAGTTGGTAGTGACCCTGCCTACGAAGCTGGAGGTTCCGGGTTCGAATCCCGGCGAGGGCATTATTTGTGTATTTATTTATCACAAATATTTGTTCCTTGGTCATGACTGTCTATGTATTTAAGTATCTATATGTATCTATCTATTATATATATCGTCGCCTGGTACCCACATCACAAGCCTTAATTGAGCTTACCGTGGGACTAGGTCGATTTGTGTAAGATGTCCTAAGATATTTATTTTATTTATTATTATTTATTATTATAGACTGACAGCGAAGGTTAACCCCTCGGGCCTTTGGCCCTCGGGATCGCGTGAACTGTGTTCTCAAACGTACGACCCTCAGGTTCATAGACTGACAGCGAAAGTTAACCCCTCGGGCCTTCGGCCGTCGGGATCGCGTAAACTGTGTTCTCGAGCCTACGACCCTCAGGTCCATAGACTGACAGCGAAGGTTAACCCCTCGGGCCTTCGGCCCTCGGGATCGCGTGAACTGTGTTCTCGAGCCTACGACCCTCAGGTCCATAGACTGAAAGCGAAGGTTAACCCCTCGGGCCTTCGGCCCTAGGGATCGCGTGAACTGTGTCCTCGAGCCTACGACCCTCAGGTTCATAGACTGACAGCGAAGGGTAACCCCTCGGGCCTTCGGCCCTCGGGATCGTGTGGCCTGTAGCCTCTGGCTTACGGCCCTCGGTTTGTTAGGCTGACAGCATGGGTTAACCCCTCGAGCCTTCTCACGATCGTGTGAACTGTGTCCTCGAGCCTACGGCCCTAGGGTCCATAGACTGATAGCGTGGGTTAGCCATTCGGGCCTTCAGCCCACGGTTTGTTAGACTGACAGCGTGAGTTAACCCCTCGGGCCTTCGGCCCTCGGGTTTGTGTGGATAGTGACCTTACTCCTGCAGCCGTCCTGTTGATATACTGGCTGCGGGTATTAATGCCTCGGCCCTCGGGTTCGTTTAGACAGGGGTCTCGGGCCTCCGATCCTCGGGTTGATAATCTGATAGCGTGGGTTAACCCCTCGGGCCTTCGGCCCTCGGGATCGCGTGAACTGTGTTCTCGAGCCTACGACTCTCAGGTTCATAGACTGACAGCGAAGGTTAACCCCTCGGGCCTTCGGCCCTCGGGATCGCGTGAACTGTGTTCTCGAACCTACGACCCTCAGGTTCATAGACTGACAGCGAAGGTTAACCCCTCGCGCCTTCGGCCCTCGGGATCGCATGAACTGTGTTCTCGAACCTACGACCCTCAGGTTCATAGACTGACAGCGAAGGTTAACCCCTCGGGCCTTCGGCCCTCGGGATCGCGTGAACTGTGTTCTCCAGCCTACGACCCTCAGGTCCATAGACTGACAGCGAAGGTTAACCCCTCAGGCCTTCGGCCCTCGGGATCGCGTGAACTGTGTCCTCGAGCCTACGACCCTCAGGTTCATAGACTGACAGCGAAGGTTAACCCCTCGGGCCTTCGGCCCTCGGGATCGCGTGAACTGTGTACTCGAACCTACGACCCTCAGGTTCATAGACTGACAGCGAAGGTTAACCCCTCGGGCCTTCGGCCCTCGGGATCGCGTGAACTGTGTTCTCGAGCCTACGACCCTCAGGTCCATAGATTGAAAGCGAAGGTTAAACCCTCGGGCCTTCGGCCCTCGGGATCGCGTGAACTGTGTCCTCGAGCCTACGACCCTCAGGTTCATAGACTGACAGCGAAGGGTAACCCCTCGGGCTTACGGCCCTTGGTTTGTTAGGCTGACAGCGTGGGTTAACCCCTCGAGCCTTCTCACGATCGTGTGAACTGTGTCCTCGAGCCTACGGCCCTAGGGTCCATAGACTGATAGCGTGGGTTAGCCATTCGGGCCTTCAGCCCACGGTTTGTTAGACTGACAGCGTGAGTTAACCCCTCGGGCCTTCGGCCGTCGGGTTTGTGTGGATAGTGACCTTACTCCTGCAGCCGTCCTGTTGATATACTGGCAGCGGGTATTAATGCCTCGGCCCTCGGGTTCGTTTAGACAGGGGCCTCGGGCCTCCGATCCTCGGGTTGATAATCTGACAGCGTGGGTTAACTCCTCGGGCCTACGGCCCTCGGGTTCGTGTAGACAGTGGACTCGGGCCTACGGCCCTCGGGTTGATAGGCTGACATTGTGGGTTGACTCCTTGGGCCTTTGGCCCTCGGGTTCATGTGGGGAGTACTAGATTGATCCGATTGGCTACAGGATATACTGAATGCTTTAAGCTCTGTCTTCTTACAGCTTAGCATCGACCATATAACAACATTTCGTCATAAGCCCGATTGGGATTTGGCCCTAACTCGAAGCTCGGTTTCAGCCTTCGTGGTCTTGACGCCTCACCTTTGAGCCTTGGGCCCTCAGGCTCGGTTTGTTTAATTACTGCATATATTAAATGCTTGGCCCTATGTCTCGGTCTCGGCCATAAAGCCAGTATTTCATGAAAAATACGATCGGTCATCGGCACTGCTTGGAACTCGCCCTTTGCAGCCTTAACGCCTCGGCTTCGGGCTTTCGGCCCTCAGGCTCGACTTATTTGAATACTGAATAAATATTATATTGAATGCTAGAACGCGTCGGGCTCGGACCACTGTTCTGTTTTCTCATAGTTCGGCCTACGACCTCCTTACTCTGTATATTTGACATGTATTTTTATTGTTTCTGTGATTGGGTCGGCCCTCATGTTGCAAGGCCGAATTACTTGGGCCCCTGGAGTGGGTTTCCGGGCCTTCAACCCTCTGCTGGATCGGCCTTCTTCCTCCCAACCTAAAGTTCGCCCTTCGGGCTTGCTGAACTACTCGGGATTTAAACTTTTCGCCCCAGCACACCTGCCATCTTAGATTATTTTCCAACTTTTTCCGAATATTACTCTTTTGTGTTCCTCGACTCGAACCCTGGCGATAGGTTTTTGCATACACTGCACTGACGCTTACTGCCACACATTCAGCAACTGAAGTCCTGCCGTTAACTTAGGGTAATCCATGCTATGATGATGACTTTTATGATGCTCTCAAGCCTCATCTTAATTGTTACCCTCAACTCCTTACTTACGCTATGCTTATGCTTTTTAGAATACGTATAATTTTGGCGTTTTGAAATACGACTATCATTTTGTTTGCTGAGGGAAACCACATTATTTTACTACCTTTAGAGATATCAAAATTTGAGTAGTATTTGGAAGTTAACCTCAAACGATAGGTACCTAAACCGGGTCCATATTGGCACTTATACAATTTTTTCTTCGAATATTTTTACTAATACCGTTTTTTACTCATAATCATCATTACTCCGAAATTTTTTTCTCATACTTTTTTTCTTACTAAAAATTATACTTCTACCTACAATGTTCATAACGATTTTTATTTCGAAATTTTATCCTCCTAAAGTCGTCAAGTAGATTAATCTATACTCATAAAGTTATTTGAAGTAAATTGTTTATTTATAAACATTTTCCCATTAGGTTCACTCTGTTGTGGTATAATTTTTTATGAATAACATAAATTATATAGTCATAATGGGCTTTGTGCAGAAACTGTTGTGGCACACTCAACTTTAGCATATTTCTTTGTGGCAGATTTCGAGTTGTTCGAATATTATTCGAGCATAATTTCGATGCTCCTATTTATGATGAGGCATAATCTGGATGTGCATAAAAAGTATCGGCATAGTTTGTTTTAGCATAACAGAGAAGGAATAATTACAACCTCTCAATATAATCGAGGTAGTAGTAATATTCTATACGTTACTTACTGTGTTACTGAGCTGAGTACTTTCTAGGTTGCTAAAAAAAAAATAACCTCGAAGACTAAGGCGGGAGCAAAGCTCCCGCCTTAGTCTTCTAACCTAACCTATCCGAGTCGGATCTGCCCCGGAAGGTTTTGTTCGCTCGCTTCGCTCGCTCACTGCAGAAATTTTCACCCTCACAGCAAATTCTGCCTGACGAAAAAGGCAAGTTTCGAACATGTGGCTACATGCCCAAAAAAAATGCAAATCTAATTTCTGTCTTATAACACTCGGCGTAATTAATGATATGCCAAGATAGTTTCGGACAAAATAATATTCGAAATATTGTTATTTAGTGATGTTTCTGTCTCATTAAGTTGATGCCAAAATAGATTATACCAAGTCTGTTATGTCCTAAGCGTTTCGGACAAAAAAAGTTTAGAGGGAACCCGTTTAGTACAGTACCTACTCTGCCACAACCTGATTTGTGCAGGTAGCTAGTTTACAGTAATAGTACGATTTATATTTAATTAAACAAAAATAATTCATACATAAAACCAGTACAGATAAAAATAAATACCTATAACATTAGAATATATAGCATAAAATAAGTATAGTTAAAAATTATATAAACATAAAAGTTAGTACTAAAAATATGTATGAAAAACAATATTATGAACATAAATAATTCTATGTGATGATAATTATGAACAAAGATTATTCTAAATACCGATCATTATGAAGTTAAATTGTATAAGAAACATTTTCGGAGTTCCAATAATCTAAGTTGCAATTTTATAAATACTTTGGCGCACCCACCTAAACCATTTATTTCATTGTGTATGATATTAATTTCTTTGCTACACCGAACACAATACGTTTGTAACTTGGCTGTTAATCTGATATCTTATCACAATTTAAAGGACCAATTCTAAGAAACCCATTTACCAGACATACATTTGAAAATGTACAACACAGATCACTGAACAGCACGCGTGCGAAGTCGCGGGCACAGCTAGTATTTAATAAAACAATTTTAGTGGAACCTCGAACTTTTAAAAATACGACAGTAACAAGTAACAAGATAAACAAAACATGGGACTGATGAAGCATTAGCAAGCTAGGGGCCAAATCGGGGGTAATGGTGGGAAACGAAACGGTCATTCTCGACTTCGGCAGTTTGGAAGCGCAAGCTTCATTTAGTTGGGAACTACCGAGTTTAAGGGAATTGTGTTTCGTCTTCTAATTTAAGATCAATTATGTACAATAAATTGAAAGTATATTTAAGATACTAATGTAGAAGTACCAGTGCGTAACATGTTAACAGAAAATATTTATTTGAATGACGATATTTTGCTCATATATAAATCTACATAAAAGTATTGTCATGTGTTTTGTGAGAGGAGTTTGTAAGATTTGTTAAATAGTATTTATTCTATAGGGTGACAATGTCGAAATTTCTCAAAATTACAAATTTTCTTAGTCAATTCCATTGTACGAGTAAGGGTCAGGTGTAAGTGGCAGTCCTAATAGATGACACCTCAGTACAAGTTAGAACATCACATATTTGGATATTGAAACTATTAACACTCAATTCTAATGAATGTCAGCCTGTCTTAAAATTAAGCAAATAATTTCGATATAAGCTAATTATTTCAAAGTCGGGATATGAAGCATTAAAGGCAAACATTTATCATTAACTCAAGCTATAATGACCATTATTGGTACAGCGTCGGGTACTAGTACTTCCACCTTATTATGAGATTTTATGAGTCACGTGATGCGAAGGATCATTCAAAGAAAATTGGAGTGAGAAAAACATACAAAGTAACATGTGCTTCCCTAACGTATACAGGATTTCCGAATATGTACCATTGATTACTATTTACCCAAACAAATGAGACTCGGTATCAAACGGCCTACCACAAACTGAAAATTGTAAACTTCAAGCACTCGTCTCTGTCACTCTGATTAAGTTGTAATTAGAGTAATAAAGACAGATACACAAAATTTTCGATTATCGAAGTATAGTAGGTCCTTGAACTTCAAAGGGAATACATATTGATGAAACCGGGAAATTCGGTATTTGCGCAAAGATCTGATGATGAAAGAAATGATATTTCGGTTTTACTGAAGATATAAGCTTCTTTTTAGTTTATTACTGAAAGATTACTTACATACGTCTTATTTTCTTTTTAGGGTTTCGGAACCGTAAGGACGAAATCTTAACTTGTATCAACAGGATGAAACATGAGTCGTGAACAGTAATGGCCCGGCCACGACATTGGTCTAAGGCGACCAGCGGCGAGCGAATCCATGAGTTGAAGCGGGATGCCGATATGGGTACATGAGGGAGCACCATACGTTTTCCGCTAAGCCGGTCGCCTTAGACCGATGTCGTGGCCGCGGCGTAATACGTTTTTCTAACTCTATAAACAACTAACAATTGAATGCCCCACAAGTTACTTAGAAATAATCATGTTTTTTTTGTATTTTTTGTGGCTTTTTTTAATTTTTAAGGTGTTTTTCAGAAATGATAACGGCTATTTAAGCTATTCAAAACGTTATATGTAATAAATATCATTTAATTTTATACCAAATAACAATATTGGCGTTACTACTTCAATTTGAAGAGGTAATAAAGTATTCCATTAATGTGTCTTAAAAATCCTTTTGGATATCCTAAAGCCAAAAAATACAAAAACAATTACAAAAAAAATAATAATAATAACTTGTCCATTTTTAAGTAACCTGTAGGGCATTTAATTTTAAAGTTAGAAAAACGTATTACTGTTCACGACTCATGTTTCACCCTGTATAGCTTCACATTTATAAGAATTCCGTTTATATCCTTCAGTAAAACATTTTTATATCGACCTTTGTAACTTATAGGTACTTAAATTAATATTTATGAAGTCGATCATTTGATGGGTCCTTAGTATGTATTCGTATGTGGCTACTATAAACGTTTTTCTGTTAAGATAGTATACATGTATTTTTACCAATAAATGAAAGACACTCGCGGTCAATGAATACGGGGTAAAGGTGGATTTTTTCATAGAAAATACTGGAAACATGCTGATTACAAATATTAAAAATAAATATTTATAATACAAGTGGAACCATTTTTAAAATCAGATTGTATTGGAATTTCCCTGAAGTTTTCACCCGATCCGAAAAACACGGAACAGATCACATAAAAAGGAAGATTGACCTAATTTTAGCCTCGTCTTGGTTATCATACTCAGTTTGAGCTATTGAAATTTAAACCAAATGAAACTAAAAATAAAGCCGCTTTCTTATAACTTTATATACTAGACAACTTCTATTAATAGCCCAAGTAACCTGTCTAATTTAACGCAAATCGAAACGAACAGCCTGTATATATCGTCGCCTGATACCCACATCACAAGCCTTAATTGAGCTTACCGTGGGACTAGGTCGATTAGTGTAAAGATGTCCAAATAATATATCACTCCTGCGAACTTGACCAGATCATCAGTGCAACTTGTGGGGTGCGAACTCTGTTATATCTTCTTCCTCTTCTTCTACCCAGCGTTATCTCGGCCGTTGCCAGGGTCCGCTTTCGTGCTACATTTCCTCCACTTTGTGCGATCCTGGGCATCTTCTACTATAAGCCCATTCACACTCATGTCAGCCTTCATGACATCTAGCCATCGCTTCTTTGGTCTGCCGCGGGGTCGGCCGTCAAGGGCTAGCTTAACATGTTCCTTGTGCATGCATCACATGTGATGCATTTGAAGGTATTGATGCTACGTGAATGCAGCATATATGACGCACGACCCTATTTAAATATAGGGATAATTGGAAATTTGCACGAGCTAAGGTACGTTAACTTAACGCACGTATCAGCTGTAAAAAGTGACAATTTGATAAAATTAGGTATTGGTGGACTTTTAATAGGTACTGTTGCCAGGTTATGCTTGAAATTTTGTGTGAGATTTTGCACGTGAGAGGTGACACTATCGATTTAAGCTGCACATGGAACGTGTTAAGGCATATGTTCCCTACGTAGTGCGTACTCTATATGTCATCATCATCATCATCATCAGCCTATGATAGTCCACTGCTGGACGTAGGCCTCTCCTATTAACTATGCGTATAGACGCATTAGGAGGTAAATGCCCATAATCGCCACGCTGGGCAAGCGGATTGGCGATCGCTGTAATGTGTCCACTATGATGATGCTGCTGCCCATCATCAATCTTTTATCAAATGATGGTCAGTGACACTTCGATCCCTTAGTCGGCTCTTACGACACCCGCAGGAGGAGTTGGGGTGATGACAAATGTATTCTTAATGCCGTCACCGCACGGCACTCTATATGTATAAATAAATAATCCCTAGGTCATCATAATTAAAATACACACCCGTATGAAATACACACACTGTTAGGGCACCAATTCCAAGTTAGTTCACTTGTGTTACAGTTATTAATGAACTAAGTTAGCGGCTAACTAGCGAGCTGGTTTGGTGAACTAAACTGTCGTTAGTTCGGGTGCACAGTGACACCAACTTGTATACGCTCACTCAATATGACCTGGCTCCTATTACACCAAAGTGGCCAGTTTTTTTTAATATTTGAAATGGGCTTACTTACAGATGTATATAAACCATAGATCGAGCAAACGTATCTACTTATCGTGTCAAATGAACTAAGTGAAATCCACTGAGTTGCCAGTCTTTAATCGCAGCTTGCAGCTTTCGGGCGTCAAATTTTGTAAGTTGAAGTGAACAAAAACATTAATAATGCCTCCGCAAGTAATATTAATTCCAACAACACAAAAAAATATGAATACTCAAGGGCCTGAGACATATTTAAAATCATAGGCAAGTAACAATTTCAGTACAAAATCTGACACGCTCGGCCGCCATACAAATGAATGAACTTGTTTTTTTTTTCTATCCAAATCTAATTCTATGGGCTTACTCATGGCCACAGACTTGCCAAGGGCAGAGACGTGCCCTACGATGGAATGAGTTTGCCCAGAATATGCCTATTCACCGACACCTAGTCCGACTACTGTAAAATTTATATATTTCTTTTAGTTTCTATTAGTTATTCTCTTTAATTTTGTATATTTTAAAGTATTCTATGAGCCAATTAATTATACATGATATATATCATACTTTTTGGACGGATCAAAATGAAGAGGTGGGGATTTTTTTTTATTCCGGTTATCTTCGAAACTATTGACTTTAGAAAAAAACTTTCTGTTAGGATCCTTATCATATTCATCAATATCCACCCTAAAGGATAATAGTAAAATATAAAAAAAATCATATCTGCTTTACTAGTAGGGGTACCCGAAAAAAAAAAGATTTCCTTTATTTTATTCTACCACTTTGTCGGCGTGATTAATATGTATACCAAATGCTAAATTTCTAGTACTAACGGCCAAGGTGGCTGCGGACAGACAGACGAACAGACAGAAATGACGAAACTATAATAGTACCTACCTACATTACGACACAAGTGCGAAAAACAGGAGATCGGAAACGAGTGGCCATGTTTTAAAACACGACCAAAGGAAGTGTTTTAAATCGACACGAGTTACGAATTCCGTTTTTTCACGTGTCTCGTACGACGTTTTTTAGTATAGATGGCCCTCCGAAGTTTCGGACCTGACGTATAATGAGCCATTTCTCGCACTAGAGCCTAAAAAAGGCACCATCTGTACTAAAAACTATACTTTACTACGGTACCCTAAAAATCATAGATGACAGAGTTCTGGGGGGCTACTAGGATCTTTTAACGCAATTCAGTTTAGGTTCCGCTTGTCACTTATTCTATGAAACTGACACATCGCAATTCAGATTAGTCCTAAACTGAATCGCATTAGTGCATCGTGATAGCCCTCCTTTGGCCGTGTGGTGACGGCAGAAAGAATACATTTGTCACCACCCCAACTCCTCCTGCGGGTGTCGTAAGAGTCGACTAAGGGATTGAAGTGTCACTGACCATATTTGATTAAAGATTGATGATGGGCAGCAGCGTCATCATAGTGGACACATTACTGCGATCGCCAATCCGCTTGCCCAGCGTGGCGATTATGGGCATTTACCTCCTAATGCGTCTATATGCATAGTTAATAGGAGAGGCCTACGTCCAGCAGTGGACTATCATAGGCTGATGATGATGATGATGATGATAGCCCCCCTGAGCATTCTGAGGTACCTACTTAACAAACATTAAACTTTGATCCCACAATGTCGTAACAGATGTGCTTACCATAGAAAAAATCAACTGCGAAAGACTCTGCTGGTTGTCAAGACATTCGAACCCGCTTCCTCTTGATTGCCGGTCCAACGTGCTTCCAATTACACCAGCGAATTACGAAGCGATGGCTAGATGTCATGAAGGCTGACATGAGTGTGAATGGGCTTATAGTAGAAGATGCCCAGGATCGCACAAAGTGGAGGAAATGTAGCACGAAAATGCTTCCAATTAGAAAACATCAATTTGTTATATAATTAAACAAATTGAACTTTGAATTTTGAAATCGGTTAAAAATCGAGCATGTGTGCCATTACTTTCAATAAATACGTTAGTGAACCGTTCATAAAATATTTGTAAGAATATTTGAGTCTCACAGGAGTCATATTTCTTAGAAAGTTAATAAATAGTAAATTGGTAGTAGCAAGATAAATCATACGAAAGGGAGAATAAGTCTCTACAAATTCATTTATAATATTCAAAATATTATTACAGCTGACTCTCGTTTTTTCAAAACTCGCAATTCGAAACTCTATAAATAAAAGTTATCACGAAGATCTCCTAGTATTTCGATGTTTTAATCATTCGGTAATTCAAACAATAAAATAATCGCAATGCAACAAAACTATGCGTTAATTCGAACTCCTAGGCGTACAAACACTCGATAATAGGCATGATGACTGGCAAGTCAAATCAGCATCTTTTTTCGAACTGTCAAAACGATGACCACTATGGAATTTTATATGAAAATAATCAAAAGTGACGTCACGTTTGAGTAGTGCCAAATGGCCTACTCTTTTAAGTTCAATTTATTAAATAGAAGTTCTACACAAAAATTACTGCAGTCTACATTTTAGTAATAATTTATTCGTGTATTATGCCGTGCATAATGTTATAGTACATTTCGATACAAGTGCCAAAAAAATTTTTTTCGACGAGGGTGAAAGTTGGAGCCTGAGTGAAACGAGGGCGACAATCATCCGAGTTAAGGTGCATTCAGACCAAAAGAGCATTCGTTCTTCTTTCCCCCGCTCTATACGAAATCAACCAATCACTTTTTTTGTAACGGTCGAATTTCGTAGAGTGGGGGGGTTAGAATAGCGAATGTTCGTTCGGTCTGAATGCACCTTTAAAAAGAAGTTTTTACACGAGTATCAAGGGACTTTTTTCATAACAAGTGCCTTAAGAATAGAAATTTACTTAATAAAGTAGTAAAGAAAATTAATGTATCTTAACTACAACAGTCATCATCCCTATTCATCACAATACCTTCCAAACTCTCACCAATTCATTCATAAAGTCTCGTAACCTAGTATTCGGAGGGTAGGCCGAAAATAATAAACACACACTGTCGTGTCCTTATTTTAATTAAATTTATTATAATATATTTAATACCTAAATCACATAATTAATTAATGTTAGCTTGATAACTCCTACCTACCAGCAGTTCTCTATAATTATTTCACTATTTAACACTATCTCCTGTTTTTGCTGTGTTCACTCACTACACAACCACAATGGAGGCCATCCAGAAGTCTATAGCGGAGTTAAGCAAGACCGTCAACGCTACGATGGCAGAGTTCCAGGGCCAGATCGATAATGCTTCTCCAGAGAGCCCCTCAGTGTCTTCTGTTGCCGCACAGTTCAGTGCTTTCCGAGCTTTTATAATGAAGGCTATAGAGTCGTTACAGCAACAGGTTGTGTTACTGGGCAGGCAAGTGGATACTATGGAAATGCGGTCTAGGCGGAAAATTCTCCTTCTTCATGGCGTAGCTGAAGCAGCTAATGAAGATACACCGAAGCAGGTTGCTGATTTGCTTAGCAAGCATCTAAAGTTGGACTTGCCCTCTGATAGGATCGCTCGCAGTCATCGAATGGGCCGTCCTCGCAGCAATAAGACCAGGTGCATTCTTATTGAGTTCAGAGATATTTCTGACCGTAATGCCACCTGGACTGCTAAAACTTCGCTCAAAGGGACTGGTGTTATCATCTCCGAGTTCCTGACAAAACCACGGCACGAAGTCTTCATGGCGGCCAGGGAACGATTTGGGGTTCGAAGCTGTTACACCCGTGAAGGCAGCGTATATGTTTTGATCGGGGATGGCGACCGTCGCTGCGTAACATCTCGGGCCGATCTGGATATGATCAACCCTGAACGGGTGGCGTCACCGCCTACATCTGCGTCAGCGGCTGGTAATGTAGTCGAGCGTGCGGTTGATCAGCGGTCCGGTGAGCCGGGCAAAAGAGCAAGGAAGCCGGCTAATCGTTTTTAATTTAGTTAATTTTGTAATTACTTTTGCTTGCTGTCTGCCGGGACTTCTGTTTTTATCCGGGTTATCTCTTTAAACGTACTGATACCTTCTTTTATTGTAGTTATTTTAGTTTTTTTTTTCCAGACATTACTGTAGTATGTTATTTTAAGATCTTGTCACTGTCACTTGTCACACTAATCACAGTTGTCATCCCGGCATAGACTAAAAACTGACACTTGAGCATTTAAAGTTGCCAGTATCATTATTGCGTTTTGTTTCTGTATTTTGTTTTTTTTTACTTTTTGGAAATTGTGTTATAACTTTTTGTAAACATACTGCTGGCGGGTAGGCACTGTAGCCTGAATATTCCGTAGTAGTATATTAAGCTATTACTATATACCTGTTTATATTTATTTTATACAAATATATTTATATATTTTATTATTAATAATTAGAGGCCTATGTCGAATGTTGCTAACAGTGATCAAAGCGATGTCAGTGATTTCATGTCTGTATCGTCTAATGACAGCTTTCATAGTTTCCCTCCCTCTCTTCATGACCAACTAGACGTACAACTTAATGACTGTTCAAATAACTTTAATATTGTCCACTTTAACGCGCAAAGTATTCCAGCTCATTATAATGACTTTTTGCTTACATTCGAGCAGAGCAAGATTGATGCCATCCTAGTATCAGAGTCTTGGTTCAAGCCTTGCTTATCCTCCACTAGCTATTCCTTGCCAGGTTTCCATCTTGTCCGTAATGACCGTTCTGGTAGAACTGGTGGTGGGGTTGCCATCTACCTACGTTCTCATTTTATGTATTCCGTCGTTAACTTGTCTCAATCATCTTCTGATACCGCGGAATATTTATTTGTAGAGCTACATTTATCTCACTCCAAAATTCTTCTTGGTGTTTTTTACTCGCCTTCTCTCCATGTTAACTATTTTGCTTCTTTTGAAAAGCTTCTGGAGGACCTGATGCCATCCTATGATCACCATATTATTATGGGTGATTTCAACACGTGTTTGCTCAAAAATGATTCCCGCTCAAATTCTCTGAAAGCACTTGTTGAGGCCTGCAATATGGTGATCCTGTCATCAGGTCCAACGCATTTTTTTCCAAATTGTACTCCTTCCCTACTTGATCTCTCTCTAGTTTCTTCTCCGAATCATGTTTATAGATTCTCTCAATTCTCTGCTGATGCTTTCTCATATCACAATCTTCTTTTTCTTTCATATAAAATTCGACCTCCTAAACAGAAGCCTACAGTTCTGTTGCAACGCAATTTTGGTAGGATGAATGTAGAAACACTCCGTGAGGATGCACTGCTAATTGACTGGAGCCCGATTTTTCAAGCAGACGATGTAAACAATAAAGTATCTCTCTTTAACTCCGCCTTGATTAATCTGTATGATGTACACGCTCCGATACGTCCTGTCAAGATGAAGCATGTGCCTGCCCCTTGGCTCACCGATAACATCAGGTGTCTTATAGCTAAGAAAAATTTGGCGAGGTCTAAATATAAGGGTGACCCGACTGAAAAAAACAAAAATAGATACCATGTCCTTCGCAACCGTTGTAGTACGTTATGTCGTGATGCTCAACGGCGCCATATACACGGCGCGGTGGAGAATGGTGAGCCAGCCAAAATTTGGAAATTCCTGAAGTCATTGGGAGTTGGGAAGTCTTCACAGGTTCCTGTTGGTAAGGATATTGACTTGAGGCAACTTAATGAACACTTATCTGCTTCCTCTACCTTTTCTGGTCCAGCTAAGTTGCAAACTCTTAATCTTCTCTCAGGTTTCTCAACTCCTGACTTTCCCTCTTTTTCTTTTACCCAATTGACTGACAGCGATGTTAAGAAGAACGTATTAGCTATCTCTTCCAATGCCGTTGGTGTCGACAGTGTTAGCCGCAAAATGATTCTTCCTCTTGTTGATGTCTTAGTTCCCATCATTACTCACATATATAATTCCTCTATTTCCTCTGGTATTTTCCCTTCTGTCTGGAAAGACGCCGATGTTATTCCCTTACCTAAAAAATCCAATCCATCATCTTTCTCCGACTTTAGACCCATTTCTATCCTTCCTTTTCTCTCCAAAGTTTTTGAGCGCCTTGTTCATCAGCAACTTACATCATACATGAACAGACATGAGCTCATGAATCCCTATCAATCTGGTTTCCGTTCCGGTCACAGTACAGTTACCGCTCTGGTTAAAATTACTGATGATATCCGGGCCGGGATGGACAATCGAATGCTCACTGTACTGTCGCTGTTGGACTTCAGCAATGCTTTCAACACTGTCGATTTCGATATCCTGCTCGGCATAATGCGTTCTCTTAACATTTCTCCTGCAGTCATTGACTGGTTCCGTAGTTATCTTCAGTGTCGTCGGCAGCGTGTAAAGCTGGATTCTTCATTTTCTCCGTGGTGTGACACACTTGCCGGTGTTCCACAGGGCGGTGTGCTATCGCCCCTTCTATTTTCAATTTTTATCAATGCTATTACTAACGTCATCCTTTCTTCGTATCATCTGTATGCTGACGACCTGCAAATTTACTCCCAATGCGGTATTAATGATCTGCCTCAAGCCATTGACTTTACTAATCGGGACTTAGATCGCATTTCCAGTTGGAGTAAACGCTATGGTTTAAAAGTTAATCCGTCGAAAACTAAAGTTATAATCCTAGGCAGTCCTAAGCTTTTATCTCGGATTGACTTTCATAATCTGCCGGCCGTAGTGTTTGATGGAGTTCTGGTCCCTTATTCGAGCCAAGTAAAAAATTTGGGTGTCCTAATTGATCGCACACTTTCTTGGGTACCCCAGGTTGGTGAGATCAGTAGGAAGTTGTTTGCTTCGCTAGGGTCGCTTCGTAGGATTCGTAACTTTTTACCCCTTGCCACCAAAATTGCGCTTGCCCAGTCTCTTCTTCTTCCTATATTAGACTATGCTGATGTTTGCTATCTTGACTTAACGGAAGACCAGCTTAACAAACTTGAGCGTCTTCAGAATGCCTGTATAAGATTTATATTCGGCCTACGAAAATTTGATCATGTCTCGGAGTTTCGTTCTCAACTAAAGTGGCTCCGTATACGTTATCGTCGCAACTCGCATATTCCTGCTCTTCTTTATAATACTCTTTTTAACCCCACTACTCCTTTTTATCTTAAGGAGCGGTTTAACTTCCTTTCTTCTGTTCGATGTGCGGGGAAGCATCTTCTTGCGCCTCCTTCTTCTTCATCGAAATTTTATAACAGCTCCTTTACGTTTCGGGCTGTTCGGTTGTGGAATGCTTTGCCGCTGGATCTACGATTAGCAAAATCTCTTCCTATTTTTAAAAACCTTTTGAAATCACATTACCTTTCGCTGCCTTAACTTGAGCTATTATCATTAGTTTTTTTTTTTATATGTATTTATGTTTATTATCTTTAATATAAACACTTATTTGTATGTATGTATATATTTATTATATTATGTTTTAATTCGATCTAATTGATCATAATTCTTAATTTGTTCTCATATCGGCACTACCCGATTATAATTATTTGCTAACGTTTTCATTTCCTGCTAACCTAAGGTTGTCTGGAAGAGATTGCTTGTAAGCGATAAGACCGCCTGTTGTTGCCTATCGATACATGTTTTTCTGTATTTGTATTTCAATTAAGTATGTGGTGCACAATAAAGAATATTTACTTACTTACTTACTTACTTACCTAGATGATTACCAGAATCGAAAAATTATATGCACTTTAGAAGTAGTTTGGAACATAATGTATTCACATTAAAATGTATAATTTTTTAAATGAGGATATACGAAAATCTAATAATGTACCTACATGATTATTCAAAAAAATTTAAAGCATTTTTGACAACAAGACCGTTTTATAATCTGAATGAATATTTTAATAATTCGACATTTTAATATTGTGATAGAATGTACAGTCACACTATAGGTACAATCGTACCTATAATACTTGTGACATTTACCCTCAACACCTGTATGTTCTTGCAAAATAAATGAATTTGAAAGGAACTGAACCGATTCCCAAAACGACCCGCTTCAAATTCACAGGGTGTTCTCTCCGTCACGTAGCAACAATATGTACAGCGTGATATCATGCCTCACTGCGGCGTAGCTTGACTTTTGAATTGTTAAGTCGAAGGGTGAAGGGTTGAATGCAACGCTCTGGTGGTGATGCATTGGAGGGTTAGATCAAGGGAAGGTGTCGGTTTGAGATAGGTACACTGTACAGTCAGGGGCATAAATATGTATACACTATTTTATCTTATGCCGTAAAAATAAGGTGCAAAAGTGTATACATATTTTTGCCCTTGACTGTACCAATTGGGTAACTACAATTTTATGGAGCTACAATTTTTCGGAGATATCGAGTCATGTACCTACATAATACATTAAGTTGATGTGAAAACTCAAATCAAATTATTTATTAACTAAATATTTTGATTTGAACTTGTTGGAGGTATAACGCTGGCCATTTTAAAAGGATAGTTTTTAATTTTATTTTTGTCAAGGCTGGTTCTCTTGTCACTCTTACTCGATGTTTTTCCTTACTGTCATATCTTTGAGTTGTTTATAATAATATACAAATATTAACTAATTTTCCACTGCATTATTAATCTCTAAACCTGATTAACTCTGTTAGAACTTAATTTTTTTTCCCAGTAGTCACACTACTTAATACTATATAAATTATCACTATTGGATGTCTTAAACCAAAGAAAAAACGACCAAGAACAAGGTCACCAACGTTCGAGGTGGGATTCGAACCCACGTGCTCAGCTTTCTCGGCTGATGCCTGCACCGCTCGGCCAGTCGGTCTTCCAAAAGACCAATATTTATAATGTAGGTTTATAATACATATTATACTTATGTAAATACAAAAAAAATCTGTTGAATTGAGAACCTCTTCCTTTTTTGAAGTCAGATAATAATTTACTGAAAGCCTGGAATTACATAATTATGTTCAAATTTGCATGGACAGTTTATGAATGAATTCATTCTTAAATTGCCCATGCAATGCCTACTACTTACTTATAGTAAGTGGTATTTTGTGGTATTGTGTGTATTATATTTTCTTGACATTCATTAGTCAAATGATGACAATATGTTATAAAACAATATTATATTGTTATAAAACAATATATTGTTATTATATTATAATAGTAAACCTAATTGTAAAGACATAATACATACTTATAATAACGCCACTACATTGAAGAACACTTTACTTTAGTACTTTCGACTTTTGAAAGTTTTTTACATAGTTCCAACTAAATCACCAAGTTGTTCTGAATTTATTTTGCATAGCATTTTCTGCAACATTACTTATTACATGTCATGTATAGTTAGATAAGATTTAATTTTTACAGTGATTTGAAAATTTTAACTTTACATTATTTAATTTCGGCTTACATTTATCAAATATCACCCAAGAGGAAAGGGGGAGTCAAAAATCGGCAAAATATGATTTTATTTTTATTTTTATTTACAATGTCTTATTTACCGCCCTTAATACACTTGGTACTATGAAAGTACAGTGCATTCAGTTGGCTATGGGCTTCCGTCGAATGTCCTGCTTTTTGCGTCTCATGTTTGGTTTTTATTGTATGGGTCGTTTACATAAAATAATATGTGGTATAATCTGTCCAACCAACCTTCGGCAATAGTAAAAGGGAACAAAGGACTATGCGTCAAAATGGACCAAAAACCAACAGAGCTGGGAGTAGTGTCATTAAAAAGGTCTGTTTATGTACTTTATTTCATTCTATAGGTGCAAAGTTGAATTCCATTGGATAATTTTATATGAGTAAGGCGTTTTGGTTGTACTCTCTAAGTAAATCACCCATCGTTCAGACACCATTCATCATAATATTTACTCTGACTAAAAAACAAATATCTCCGTTTTGTAATGGAATTGAACATAGTGCCCATAGAATGAAATGAAATAAATGTAAATACCTATTTAATGACACTACTTTCAGCTCTGTTGGTTCTTGGTCCACTCTCCATACAAATATGTCCTTTAAAAGATAAATTCGAATTGTTGATCGCTCATAGAAAATTTTTATTTGTTTCCCTTTTTCAGGGCCAAAAGTTGTTAGGCTGGTTCCAGTGTCACGCGGACCGCCCGCGTGGATCTCTCTGCGTGGAGCAAATATGTATTGAATCAATGGGTCATTTAGCCATTGGGATTTTATTAATTTTAAATCGAGACTTATCATTACCGATTTGTAACCAGGTTTGTACCAAATTCAGCTACGAGATAGGAATGTTAGTGGGCGTATATTGAATCCTGAATGGAGCGACGGATTCTACAATTGAATTCCGACAGTAGGGAGAGATTCTAAAATGGAATCCTGAGCGTAATGAAGGATTCAAGCGTTAACGCCCAAGGCAAAATAATTTTGATACCGTGTGACACGTACTGCTTTTCACACCACCTATGAGAAAAATAAAAGATATATCACATATTTAGGGTTTTCGGGTAGGTGAATAAAACTCACCACATCACTGCTCTCATATTTTAATAGCAAAAATTAGTATATTACATATTTTAATTTAAATTTTTACACCTAGTTCATGTATAGATAACATAGTTCACCTACCAGTGGTATCTGATCTTTTCTCCAGGAAGTTACTGATTTATAACATTTCACCAAGTTCAACTGTCACTTTCACACACAATGTCTGAAGTCAATGCGATTAAAGGTTCTATGGCGGAGCTAGCTGAAACGTTCACTGCAAGAATGGCTGAGATGCAGAGTACCTTGGATAAGGCGGAGTCTGGCAAGGCAGTTGGCAGCATCGAGACAGTAGCCGCAGAATTTAACAGCTTCAAGGCATTTGTCTGTAAGTCGCTTGATTTGCTTCAGAGACAGGTGGAGCTCATTTCTAAGCAGGCTGACCAGATGGAAATGCGGACCAGGCGCAAGATGCTTGTTATCCATGGTGTTCCAGAAGGCGATGGTGAGGACACAACTGCGGTTATAGCGGAACAGCTCAAATCCATCAAGGCCGATTTCACTACCGCTGATATAAGAAGGAGCCACCGACTTGGTAAACTCCGAGGGACCAAGCCCAGGGCAATTGTGGTCAAGTTCTGTGAAACTGCCGTTCGTGATAAGCTGTGGTTTGGTAAAGTGGCGTTGAAAGGTTCTGGTATTACTGTCGCAGAATTTTTAACCAAGTCGCGACAGGAGACCTTTATGGCGGCACGCGAGCGTTTCGGCGTTCGAAGATGTTGGACCAGGGACGGCGTCATACATATTTTAGACGCGAGAGACGTGCGCAGGCGTGTTGTAAGCCTTGTCGAGCTTAAGGCTATTCCGGATGCGCTTGCACATCCAACCACTTCGATTTCAAGTGCAGAGATCGTTTCACAGCCTGATAACAGCCATAAAGTCGAAAAGCGGCCCAGACGTGTAGCTGCCAAAGCGAAACCTTGATTGTTCTTAAGTGTACTTCTTCTTTTGATCGGGTTTTACAGTATGTATCGTTCGTATTTTGTCGTGTTTTTCACTGTCACTATTACTTTGTTTACCCTCTTTATTCCCTTATAATTTTCTTAACATGTTATGAATGTTTTCTTATTAATTTCACAACTGTCAGTGTCATTTTGTTTTATCACTTTTTTATTAAAACTTTGGCATGAGTTTGACATTTATATGTAATAGTGTTGCCAGCCCGTAAAATTGCGTTCCGTTTATAAATATTTCATGTTTTGTTTTGTTGAGGTGCATACTGCATTGAGTATAAATTGAACTTCCATGTTTAAATTCATATATTTTATCATAATTATACTACTGGCGGGTAGAACGCGGAGTTCTTGTTTAGTGTTAATTTAAAACAATTTATTTTTAAATTATTATATATTATATTCTTTATCTGTAAATTATTTATGTTTATATGTCTATATCGAGTAATAACAGTGATCATTTTTTGTCATTTTCTTCTTCAGATGGTGTCAGCGAAGAGAGTTTCCATAGTCTACCCCCTTCACTTCACGACTTCCTAGATTCCCAATTTAGTGATGTGGCTAAAAACTTTAATGTTGTACATTTAAATGCGCAAAGCATTCCTGCTCATTATAGTGATCTCTTACTCTCCTTCGATTTACACAATATTCATGCTGTTTTAGTTTCTGAATCATGGCTCAAGCCTTGCTTACCTTCGACTTCTTATGCACTGCCCGGGTTTAATTTAATTCGTCACGACCGTTCCGGAAGAAGTGGAGGTGGAGTCGCAATATATCTCCGTTCTTATATTCCCTATTCAATTGTCAGCGTCTCTTGCTTTTCTCCTATTTCTGATGCCGCAGAGTATATTTTTCTTGACGTTTCACTGTCTCATTCCAAACTTTTACTTGGCGTTTTTTATTCGCCCTCTCTCCACGTGAATTACTTTTCTTCTTTTGAAAAACTTCTAGAAGACCTTATGCCCTCTTATAATCATCACATTATTATGGGGGATTTTAATACGTGTCTTCTGAAGGACGACAGTCGATCCAAGTGCCTTAAATCCTTGGTAGAATCATGCAACTTGACTATCCTTCCTTCAGACGCTACACACCATTTTCCAAATTGCACTCCATCTCTTCTTGATTTAGCTATGGTTTCTTCTAGTTCTCTTGTTTTTAAGTTTGGTCAATACGCTGCGGATGCCTTTTCCTTCCATGATTTGCTCTATCTATCCTATAAAATTCGGCCCCCCAAATCAAAATCTAAAATTCTTTTGCAGCGCAATTTTAGTGGATTAAATGTCGAAAAGCTTAAGGAAGATGCTTCAAAAGTTGATTGGAGTAGTATCTCGCGTGCTGATTCGGTGAACGACCAAATTGAGCTCTTTAATACTCTGGTGATGCGACTCTATGACGTTCATGCTCCTGTCCGTGCGATCAAAGTTAGACATCTGCCTGCTCCCTGGCTCACTGAGGATATTAAGGCCCTCATAGAAAGAAAGAATCAGGCAAAATCTAAATATAAGGCTAAAGGCTCAGATAGATATAAAATTAAGTACCATTCCCTGCGCAATCGGTGCAGTACTGTATGCCGGGATGCTCAGAGGCGCTATATACACAGTGCTGTTGAAAATGGTAATCCAGCCAAGGTATGGAAATTTTTGAAGTCCCTTGGTGTTGGTAAAACTCAACAGTCCGCAAATCTAAACAACGTTGACTTGGATAAACTAAATCTGCATTTCTCCTCATCTTCCTGTTTTAGCGGCCCTTCTAAAATCAATACCCTTCATCATCTGTCTTTACTCCCTACTCCAGTTTTCTCTCCCTTCAACTTTTCCAAATTTTGTCACAGCGACGTTAGAAAGGGTATTTTAAGTATCACTTCTAATGCCGTTGGTGCAGACTGTATTAGCCGTAGAATGATAATTCCTCTCCTTGATTTATTTGTCCCGATCATTACCGATATTCTCAATTTTTCTATTACGTCTAGTACTTTCCCAAGCTTGTGGAAAGATGCCGATATAATTCCCTTGCCCAAAAAACCCAATCCCACCTCCTTCACTGATTATCGTCCCATTTCTATCCTTCCTTTCCTATCCAAAGTTCTTGAACGGCTGGTGCATCAGCAGCTAACCTCGTTCCTTAACAGTAATAACCTATTGAACACATTTCAGTCTGGCTTTCGTCCTGGCCACAGCACTACTACGGCACTTATCAAGATTACCGATGACATTCGTGCTGGTATGAATGATAGAAAGCTCACTGTACTTACGCTTCTTGATTTCAGCAACGCATTTAATACTGTTGATTTCGACATATTGCTTGCCTTTTTACGACGTCTGAACATGTCTGCTGCAGTGATTGCGTGGTTCTGTAGTTATTTAGTGGGTCGTCGGCAAAGGGTGATGGCTGATTCTTTTCATTCTTCCTGGTGCAGCACTCTGGCTGGTGTTCCACAGGGTGGAGTGCTGTCTCCTTTGTTATTTTCAATCTTTATTAACTCCATTACTCACAATCTGTCCTCTTATCATCACCTTTATGCCGACGACCTTCAGATTTATTCTCAGGGTGGGATTTCCGACCTTCACTCCGTCATGGAAGGTACTAATGCTGACTTGGTGCGTATATCGGATTGGAGTCGTGACCACGGTCTAAAGGTTAATCCACTGAAAACTCAGGTGATTTTATTTGGTAGTGATAAACTGATTTCCAAAGTTGACTTTCTTAAACTTCCTTCGATTGTCTTTGACGGAGTTCAAATCCCCATATCCAGTAAAGTCAAAAATTTAGGCGTTATAATGGACCGTTCTCTTTCATGGGTGCCCCAGGTGAGTGAGGTGAGCAGGAAGATGTTTGCTGCTATAGGGTCGCTGAGGCGGCTTCGTAATTTTTTGCCTATTGCCACTAAAATTGCGCTGGCTCATACGTTACTTTTACCCATTCTTGATTATGCCGATATCTCCTACCTTGATCTCACTGAGGAGCAACTCAATAAACTTGAGCGTATACAGAATGTCTGCATTCGGTTCATATTTGGGTTACGTAAATTTGACCATGTTTCTAGTTTCCGCTCCCAACTCAAGTGGCTCACTATCCGTCACCGCCGTAACTCTCACATACTCTCCCTTCTTTATTCTGTACTTTTTAATCCTGCAACTCCACGCTATCTAAAAGAACGGTTTTCTTACTTAAACTCACTTAGATCGTCTCAAAATTTGCTCCTAACTGTACCTTCATCTTCTTCCAAATTTTACAATTGTTCATTTACTTTTCAGGCTGTTAGACTGTGGAACTCTCTCCCTTTACACATAAAACAAGCGCAATCTGTAGTCGCTTTTAAATCCAATGTCAAAGAATATTATCTGTCTCTTCCTTAATTTTAATGATTGACACTGTTATTTTCCTCTACTTGATATGCTTATATTTATATATGTAGTTGGTATATGTATGTTTATATGATTACATTTATTTATGTATGTCTATTAGAATTTTCGTTTGTGTTGTTGGTATTCTTTTTAAATATTTTCCTTTTTCTGCACCACCTACTACCTACATTTTTGAAATCGTGTCTCCACTACCCAAAGGTTGTCTGGAAGAGATCGCTTTTTAGCGATAAGGCCGCCTTTTGTGACCTCTGTTTTTTTTTGTATTTCTTTTGTTTTTGTGAACTTTTTGTTCTTTATTACGTGTGAGGTGTGCAATAAAGAGTTTTGTATTGTATATTTAATATTTATGCAAATAATCAAATAATGCAATTCTGAAATTTTTTTATCAATTATGAATGTTTATTTTCATATTTCATTGTATTTTTTTAGGCTGGCAGTAGAAAGTCCTTGAACAGAAAAGTGCCACTTTGATCCCTCCTAGCAGGGAAGAAAAGACCCGTATTCGAATAGGATGTGAAAACCGTATTTCCCATTTGGCAGCCAGCTACAAAAAGGTCCGTTTTCACATTCGCTGCACTCCCTACCCACTAAACTACTAACCCGCCTGCACTAGACCTATTATTCCGCGTGTTACCTCAGCAGCCTTACTTGGCATTCACGTCGCCCTGCGTTTAAATCCGCCATGTTCGCAACAAACCTCTCTTCCGTTTTTACCGGACCAGTCTAACTCATAACTTTATTCAAAAACTGCCTATCGCAATTTTGGTTGAAATTAGTTTCAGTAGGTTCAGTAGGCTTAGCACAGGATTAGTGCGTGTTCTCGAGTGGCGACCACGCACTGGACGGCGCAACGTGGGAAGGCCCCCCACAAGATGGAGCGACGACCTGGTCAAGGTTGCGGGTGTCCAATGGATGCGGACAGCTCACGACCGATCTTTGTGGAACTCTCTGGGGGAGGCCTATGTCCAGCAGTGGATGTCAATTGGCAGATGATGATGATGAGATAGACTATCCATCCTTCTTTTATTCGTATAGTTAGTAAAAGATGGAAAATCTGTCTCGCGGCGACATACTAACATACCAATCATGTGCTAAGCATACAGATGGTGTTTTTTTTAAGTTTTTTTTATCCATTTTGCAATCGTCTGCGATAACCGAGAAGTAACAAATGTATAAGACTATCGCTAATGGGCATTTCTCCGAGCGTATCAACCGCCGTGATTTCGGTGACAACATTATTACCCGATTTCCGTGGGTATCTCGTACGTTTTTTGGATATCTTCATCATTATCATCATCAGCCAATTGACGTCCACTGCTGGACATAGGCCTCCCCAAGAGAGTTCCACAAAGATCGGTCGTGAGCTGTCCGCATCCATTAGACACCCGCAACCTTTACCAGGTCGTCGCTCGGGGCCATTTTTTGTTTGCACTAATCATGGGGGGTATATGCCATAATCGCCACGCTTGGCAGACGGGTTAGCGATCGCAGTTTAGTACACCGCATTACAGGGATGCTGCTGCCCATCCACCGGTGGTTTTGGACGTAGTTTAACGACGTACCCGGGTCCGTTTTTGGATATCTTGATTGTTGACAACTACGTCTACCAATATATCCAAAAGATCTTGCATCTCTCATGGGATTCGTGTGATAAGGCTGCCACCGAAGTCACGGCGGTTGAAACGCTTGGAGAAATGCCCTAATCTTTTACGATTGCAAAATACCATATTGGCTAAGCCTGCTGGTATCAATAGCGATGAAAATTTCGGAAAAAATCGAATCGGTTTTTTTTATGCTAACGAACAGACGAATCGCCTGATGGAAAGCAACTAACGTCGCCCATGGACACCCGCAACACCAGAGGCGTCGCAAATGCGTTGCCGTCCTTTAAGGTGGGAGTACGCTCTTTTCTTGAAGGTTTGTAGGTCGTATTGGTCCGGAAACATGCATTTCTAAAACTTTCGTTATTTTCCGTTTTTTTCGGGTTTTTAATAATCAAATCACTGTCACTACTTCCACCTATTTCAATTGACGTTTTCTCGATGATATCGCCTTCCCCTTTTGTAAGTGAGAACATTGGTTTTATCCGAAATAATTCGAAAAAAACGAGCCAATTCTAAAGAAACTGGATTTTTCCCGGAATTTTCAACGTTAGGTATCAAATATGTATTTAAAGTAGAAGCGCTTTATGAATATAGGCTTAGACAGATTTGGCAGTGCCCGTATGATCCCTTTGCACGCGAAAGCTCTTATTACCATAAAACCGTATGTGACTAAAAATTCAGAGATCTTCTGACGTTTCTCACCTAAGGAATTAAATTCTGCTTCAGTATTATAAGGTAGTATGTGACTGTAGGTTTCTAAGTCGTTTGTGACGTTTCGTTTTAGAGATTAGTGTGCTTTAGTGGGTCTGAGCAAACAGGAAGATACCAGGAATCTCAGTGGTCAAACCTGGCCACTTTAGTCGTAAATTGTTACAGGCTTAGGCACTGGTCTCACCGCGAGCTACTAAGCTATGAACTATGGGCTATAAACTCGAACACAAGATACGCACTATCTTTTTTTCGTGTTTATTGCCCATAGTTCGTAGCTTAGTAGCTCACGGTGAGACCAGTGACTTAGGCACTTGTTCCACCAAAGGCAAGCAAGCGTAGACCTATCAACTATTTTCTCGCCCAAGAAACGAACAAAAGTGCCAGTAAAAGTGACAGATAGGTATATTTATAGTTCGGTGTTTGTTGACACCGCCGGCGAGTAAATTTTCGAAGATGATTCACTCACACGCGAAGAAAAATCTGCTTGATCGCTACTCGCCGCTTGTTCATCGCCATTGCATTGGTAGGACAAGTGCCTTACAGGATTAGAATAATTTAATGTCACTCACGAGTATTTTCATTGTGTTAGTGGAAAGGAGAGTGGATAGTATCATACATTTTTAACACAAATAATTTAGTAAAATTCCTGCAATAAAGTGAAAATATGAATAGATAAAGATTTGACACGCTCTCATGTCTCCCAAAATAAAGTTGTGCCAATTTTAGTGTAGGCTTTGTTGTGTCAAATATTGTTATTGGCACATAATGACAACTTTTTCGAAGAATTTATTAAAATAAAATTTTATTTACTACGTTCTCAGTACAGTACAGTCCACTGCTAAACGGAGGTCTCTCCTATTAACTATGCGTACCTATCGACGCATTTGAAGTGAAATGCCAAAGTGTGTCCACTACAATGATGCTGTTGCCCATCATCAATCTTCTATAAAGAAATATTCGTTGACAATTTAGTCGACTCTTGCGACGCCCACTAGAAGAATTTAGGATACATATTTATTGAGGTATTATTATTTAACAAATAAATATAATTTTCACACCACCTATTCAAATACGGGCGTTTTCTTTCCTGCTGGGAGTGATCAAAGTGGCACTTTTCTGTTCAAGGACTTTCTATTGTCAGCCTAAAGAATTACAATGAAATATGAAAATAACAGTACGTTCGTAATTGATAAAAATTTCTTCAGAATCGATTATTTGCATAAATATTAAATATGTGATATATCTTTTATTTTTCTCATAGGTAGTGTGAAAAGCAGTACCAATGTGTCACACGGTATCCAAATTATTTCGTCTTGAGCGTTAACGCTTGTATCCTTCATTACGCTCAGGATTCCACTGTAGAATCCGTTGCTCCATTCAGGATTCAATACACACCCACGCCGGAAATATACCATTTTCATCCCTTGGCCTTGTGACACAATCTACTATTTCTTTTAAAAAAATATTTCGACAAGCAAATAGTAAAATTCAGATTCGTTTTCCCTAAACAGATTATTTTCGCCACAACTCTTCACACATAACTACACTGCAAAACAGCCTTTCTTTCAAACCTGAACAATAAAAGGTATTCTGACAAAGGACGCTCTCATATACGAATTCCAGATCAAATCAGGACACCGGATATTTTAACTTTCCTGGAATCTTACAATATAAAATGCCAATACATACAATCCCAGAATTTCGTAGGTATCAATTTTGTACATTCGCCATCAGATATATCGTAGCGTCCGGAGCGTTCAAAAATATCTGAATACTAGAGATGGGCCGACTAGGGGTTTTGCCGACTAGCCGACTAGTCAGTGCTCAAATTGCCGATTAGTCGGCGGACTAGTCATTCGGCTATTTTTCGGGTGCAATCGGAAATGTTCGTTTCGCTTCGCCCGATGCTCCATGTGCCACGCGTTCATGTTGTGACAAGTTTTGCTTACGTTTTTGTGTACCGGCGTATTTCGTTCGAAGTATTCAGAAAACAAATAGTTATTTGCGTAATAAACCAAGATCTCGGGCATTTGTTAGTAAGATTTCGTAGGAATTATAGTGCCGAATATTCGGCATTTTTTGCCGACTAGTCGTCGACTAGTTGACTAATAGACGGCGTTCCCGACTAGTCGGCCCATCTCTACTGAATACGCCTTTATTGCCATAACGATAGAGGCGTGTTTAGATATTTTTGAGCGCTCCGGACGCTACGATATATCTGATGCCGAATGTAATACGGTTATATATTTCAATTCTGGTTCTGATGAAAACGGAATAATATGATTCTGAAATTGTAGACCGTTATAATAAAAGGTGTATTTCTATTTGCGGAAAAAGTAGCGAAACCTTTTCAGTGAAACTATTTTGGAAGTATTTCTATATATTAGTCTCTTCCACCACAATTACAAAATCTTGTCGGTATTTTTCTTTTCCTTCTCGACATAAATGTAGTTTGTCCTTGTTTCGTTTCTAACGTCTATAACATTCAATACTGTTTTCATCCCGATGCAATGTCAAAACGTAACTCAATCGGTGCAATATCAAAATCCCGCCAATGGAATCGCCCGAGTTTGCTCGGCGCGCATGCGCCGGACAAGACCCTAGCCCGACAGCGCCACTCGCGGAAGTAGTGAAGCTTGGGAACGGGACGCGCGCACACACCGTTTTAACCGTTTAGATCGATCGAATGAAAAAATCCCTGTCTTATTGGATTTCCTTGGAGTTTGGCAGTACAGGTGAGTCCAGTGCATGATATTCTATTTGGTGGTTTATTTCTATTGTACCGTTTGTTACCGGCGAGTATATATTTATGCTCGATCCAGATTGTCGCGAATTGGCATTGCATCTAGATATTAAAACCGCGTCAATTTGCAACAGTCCTCATCTAAATAAATTTCAATGATTTCACTATTTTTATTGTGCCGTAATAAACTAGGAATAGGTAGGAATAGGTCTTTAAAAAAGAATTAGGGTCCCAAAAGAATGTTTCTTCCTTAAGTCAATTTTTTCGGACATAAGCCTTGGATCACGAATGAAATTCGAAAGTTGATCAGACATAAAGTTGCACTTTGGAATAAATATGTTCTAACTGGGCTGGATGAATCCTATAAAGAATACCGGAAAGCAAACAACAAGCTAACAAATCTTAGTAAAACAAGTAGAATTAAATATGAAACAAATTTGCTAGAAGCAGGTCCGAAAAAGTTTTACTCTTACATACGTCAACAAGTGACTACAAAGGTGAGCATACCTGCCGTTATCGTTGACACTCAAGGCAACACAGTAAACCGTGCCCCTGAAATTGCTGAAGCATTTGCAGACCAGTTCGCTAGTGTTTTTCAAGTAGAAACTTATGATCAATTGCCTAATTTAGAACCATCCCTAAGAATTGAAGATACGATCCCGGACATAATTTTCTCTAGTGATAAGGTCAAGAGTGCTATAAGAGAATTAAAACAAGACTCCTCACCAGGACCGGATGATATTCCAGTTATTCTGCTACAGAATTGCGACATATTAATTGATCTGTTGGCATCCATTATGCAGACTTCATATGATACAGGAGTTCTACCCGAGCTGTGGAAAATAGCAAATGTAACCCCGATATTTAAGAAGGGGAACAAGTTGCATCCATCAAACTACAGACCGATAAACCTTACCAGCGTACCTTGTAAAGTCATGGAAAAAATAGTAGTGAAGCACATTAGGAACTTCATAACTCTGCACAATGTGATAGGTGACCAACAGCATGGGTTTTGTCCACACCGCTCGACAGTCTCTAACTTACTGTCCTGCCTATCCTCCTGGACTAGAAGTTTCAACGTGAGAGACCCAATTGACGTTATTTACCTTGATTATGAAAAAGCTTTTGATAAAGTGCCCACAACAAGGCTTCTTCACAAGTTGGAACATGTTGGGATTAGAGGGAAATTGCTTAAATGGATAGAGAGTTTCTTACGACGAAGAACCTTTCAAGTGAGAGTTGGCGAAACCTTATCACAGCAACGAGAGATTCTTAGTGGAGTACCTCAGGGTTCCGTTCTGGGCCCTGTACTTTACATATTATACACATTTGACCTGCCATATTGCCTAAATTGCAGTGTAACTACGTTTGCTGATGATACTAAACTTTATGCTAACCCATTGGAAGATTACGATCAACTACAGGACGATTTAAATAACATCGCAGACTGGTCCAAGAAATGGCTCTTAAAACTCAACTCTTCCAAGTGTACTGTACTCCACATAGGCAATCGTAATCCTCGCTTAACCTACAACCTAGAAGGAACTGCACTACACACTGTCAACGTACAAATGGATCTGGGCGTCAAGATATCTGAAGACCTGAAGTGGGAGGAACACATCACTGCAATAGTAAAGAAAGCGAGAAGCTTAATTTACCTCACGAGGAAGGCTTTTAGATGTCTGACGCCGGAGATGGTGCTGAAGATTTATAAGACATACATTAGGCCTCTATTGGAGTATGGTTTTCAAACCTGGAGTCCATACTTTGTTAAAGATATTGAGATGCTCGAGAAGGTACAGAGAAGTTTCACCAAACTGCCAAAAAAACTAAAGAACAAACCGTATGACGAGAGATTACAGAAACTGAAGCTTACAACTTTGAAGCAACGCAGAGAACGTGGTGACCTAATTGAGACATTTAAAATTCTAACGGGACACTATAATCTGAAAGATTTCCACAACATCTATACGCGCCACAATAATAATCGTCTCAGGGGTCATCACCTAAAATTGCTCGCTCGCAGGTCATACAGCAACCCCCACAGACACTTCTTGAGTAACAGAGTGGTCAATACTTGGAACAAACTCCCGGAGGATGTAGTTTCAGCTCTCAGCATCAACCAATTCAAAAACAGATTGGATAAGCACATGTCCAAAAATACATCTTGAAAATGTGACCAAGAGGCATTGGATACAGGCACCATCAGTTGTCTCAACTGTCTGCCTGAATTACAAGAAATAATAATAATAATAATAAGCGTTCCAGAAGAAAAAATAATCGAGTCCCTAAAACTTTTGATCAGTAGGTTAAAAAATTATATACATATTTTTTAAGTGGGCTTACAAAACGCTTTGAGTATGCTTACGCCGCGGCCACGACATCGGTCTAAGGCGACCGGCTTAGCGGAAAACGTATGGTGCTCCCTCTCGTACCCATATCGGCATCCCGCTCCAACTCATGGATTCGCTCGCCGCTGGTCGCCTTAGACCAATGTCGTGGCCGGGCCGTTAAAACTATTTCGAATATAATCGGCCCGGCCGTTTTTAAACAACTACGGAACCCTACAGTGAGCATGGCCCGACATGCTCTTGGCCGATTTTTTTTGCATTTGCCACATGCCAAATCACAAACTTAAGGGCAAGTCTTGTAAAGGTCGGACTACGTCAAATAACTGACTACATTGGCTGGTGGTAGGACCTCGTGCAGGGTCCGCCCGCATAGCTACCACAGTCTTACCCGTTAACCTGCCGCTAAATAGTTAGTACTGTGTTCCGGTTTGGGGCTAAGATAGCCGGTGTAATTACTGGCATAGAGGCAATCCATCTAAGTTCTCATGCCCCGGCCACGACATTGGTCTAAGGCGACCAGCGGCGAGCGAATCCATGAGTTGGAGCGGGATGCCGATATTCGATATGGGTACGAGAGGGAGCAACATACGTTTTCCGCTAAACCGGTCGCCTTAGACCGATGTCGTGGCCGCGGCGTCAGGGTAGGCAGTGCATAGGCGATTTTTTGGTCACTATGTCCATGGGCCTCAGTTCCCGCTATCCATCAGGTGGGCTGAGAGCTCAGTTGTCTACCTTCGTCGCATAAAAAAAACAACCAATAAGCACTTTGTCCGACTCTTTGCTAGATTTATTAAAGGATTAAAAACTGATTGCTAGCTTAAACCTGTCTGTGTGAGAGCCGATGCAATAAAAATATTTCCACGGACATATTCAAAAATTTTAAATGTACCTTTGATGTCCACTTTACCCGGTACGCCTTCCGGTACGTGGCCGCCACTCAAGAATCTTCCCGCCCCAACGGCCATCGGTTCTACGCGCAACGTGCCCCGCCCACTGCCAGTTTAGCTATTTCGGTTACTTTGGTTCTGCTGGGGATGGTCTCATTTCTAGGTTGCAGGAGTCCGCTGGATGCGGGTGGCGCAGGACCGGTCATTGTGGCAATCTTTGGGGGAGGCCTATGTTCAGCAGTGGACGTCTTTCGGCTGATATGATGATGATGACCTTTGATGTGTCAGTTCGACCCTGTCACAACCTGTGTTTAGACCACTCTACAGGGTTCGTGGTATGTACAGTCGAGTGCATTAATATATAGACACATTTGTAAGGGATCAGTATGGAGAAGTGTATATATATTTATGCCCTTGACTGTAAGTATATACAGTAGGGTCGCGTTTTATAAAGTTACATTTTACAATTTCGCTGTTTGCCTCTCTAACGCACGCACATATTAGCTAGAAAGAGAGGCAGACAGCAAAATTGTACATTGTAACTTTATAAAACGCGACCGAGGCCTTGCCAACATGCCATTCTGCAATCGTATACGATAAGCGATAAGTCACGTGACCATAATAATGTATGAAAATGGTCACGTGAGTTTTCGTACGAATCTGTCATTCTCATACATTTGTTACTTATCACTGTCTAGGCCTGTTGTATACTACGACCCCTGTAGAGTGCTCTAAATGCCGGGATGTAAATAAATAATATACGTAATATAATTCCTCTGGATAGTTTTATTTCTATACAAAATATCTTCATTTTATTAACTGGAATTTTGACAGAATGTTCCATTGGAGCTATTTCGTACATTAAATTACGAACGTTCGTAAATTACTAACAAATGTGCAAGAAACATCAATTGAAGATTGAAGGGTGCACGGAAAGAACATGTCTAATTCAATTCAAATTACAGAAGGAAAAACCACCTTACTTTTAATAGAATAAGATGTGAATTTGCCCTGATTTTTTTAGGCACTGGATATGTTTTTTCCGTGAACTCTTCAATTATGTCTTATCGGCATTGGTTTCGGCAATCGCACAAGAAACATTGTTCCGGCAATCTTATTGGAAAAATAACACAAATCATTCTTAAAACTAAAATAATAATAACTTACTTTTTTATTTATTGAATAAAAAAGTTTTATAAATTACAATAATTTTGGCAAGACCCATCATTGGCAAAATTACTTATACTACCACATCCCCCAAGTCGCTTTCCTGTGGGAGAGTGCCCATAACACTGGCTACATTTCCTCACTGGCTGGCAATGCCTACCTCTGGCCAAGAAATGAGCCAGCCCTATGGTCACCCGTTGCCTCAGACAGCCTTTTCCCCAACTCCTTAAAAAGTTTGTGGGCGTCAGGACCCCACGGCCCCAGAGGCCGTTTCATTTACTTAAATACTATTTCACAATTTGATAAAAAAATTCGCCTACCTATTCGCCTTAAATGCATATAAAATATAAATTTACCTATACATGCATAAATAAATAGCCATTTACCTCAAGGGTACAGAAAAAAGCACATTTTATGAAGGCTCATTACATCAATTAAGTAATAAAAACAAAGCTTTGCATGCGAGCCGTGCAAGTAATGTTACTTTAATCACTTTGACTTTGGACTATTTCAGTCCGTTTTGCAAAGTCATATTAAGGTGGGTACACAACTACACATTAGTGGACATTTTTTAATTTGTCATTAGTTTACCTAATTGATTCCAAAGTGAAAACTACTCTGACGCTTAACAGTTTTAACCAACTTCAAATAAGGAGAAGGTCCTCAGTTCGATAGATTTTTGTTTGTACACATCATCAGACTATGTTGCCACTGCTGGACGTACCTAGTTCTCTCCTATTAACTATGCGTATAGACGCATTAGGAGATAAATGCCTATAATCGCCACGCCGGGCAAGATTGGCGATCGCAGTAATGTGGCCACTATGATGACGCTGCTGCCCATCATCAATCTTTTATCAAAGAATCGTGAGTGACACTTCAAAGTTTAATCCCTTAAGGTGGCGACTGACTAGTAACATTTTGGTGTAATGTAACGTGATACAACACGAGCATTACAACAGTCAGTGCAGCGAGCCGAGCCGCTCGCTGCGAGCACCGCGTGCTCCACTCGGCTGTCGGTTTTTACGCGAATCCCTTTGATTGTTACATTACAAGTCAGTACAGGTTCGCTGGTAGCCTCGAGAGCATTTCTACCGTCATTTTGTTTGTGAACTGGATTTTATTAAAAAATTAAATATGGAATGGGATAGAGAGAAAGTTTTATCATTTATTGACAAATACAGAGAACAGGAAATACTGTGGGATCCCACGAATAAAGATCATTTCGATAAATTAAAAAAAACGATGCGTGGAAAGAATTATCTGACGAAATGCAAATTACGCTTGATGAGGCCAAGAATAGAACATTGTGCATCAAGGGAGGTAAGTACGGAATCAGTAACGAGAGTGTTAGAAGCCCGACGCCGTTAGGCGGAGGGCTTTTATGACTCGAGTTAGTATTCCGTTTACCGATCGTGATGCATACAATGTTTTTCATCACACTTACCGACAAAATATAAGTTTTAAAACATAATATTATTACACGACGTACTGACATTTCTATTACTCCCTAGGAAATTTCACTTTTCTATTACTCCCGCTACGCACGCAAGCAATGGCACGCGCTTAGACAGCAAGTGTGATGAAAAAAAAAATACTAGTTTACTTGCCTCACTAAGAAGAGAGAAAGCAAAAATAAAGAACACTGTCTGGACCAGTAAACTCTTGATCCCGAAGAATATTTATTATATTCGTGTCGCTGTTCCTTCTTTTGTACAAATTAGATATCCATTATCGTTTCATCGTTTTCTTCTTGTTTTTCATAATATAAGAATAACTTAGTAAAATAAGTGAAGCACACGCGACGTCCATATCTGCAATTTTTAAATGGACGGAGCACAAATGAACAGAGCGCTCACGATGAGCGTTCGCCGCATAGCTGTAATGTAACTGTAATGCAACATGCTCGCTTTGAACGATACATTACAAGCAAACGTTACAAGTCAGTCGCCACCTTTAGTCGATTCATACGACACCCACAGGAGGAGTTGGGTTGATGACAAATGTATTTTACTGTAAGTTGTTAAATACGTTTTAGTGTTTATTTTCTAATCCGAGTAATGTGGAAATAGGGATGATGACTGTAGTTAAAATAAATTATTTAACATTATGTGCGATAAAATACACGAAGAAATTATTACTAAGATGTAGATTGCAGTAATTTTTGTACAGAACTTCTATTTAATAAATTGAAAAGAACTTAAAAGAGTAGATTTGGCAGTACTCAAACGTGACGTCACTTTTGAGTATTTCATATAAAATTCCATAGAGGTGATCGTTTTGACAGTTCGAAAAAAGATGCTGATTTGACTTGCCAGTCATCATGCCTATTAGGCCACCCGTACACCTGTAAGTTCTTACGTAAGTTATAGGGACGGGGCTATACTAAGGAATGAGATAGTGATATTCACCTCTCATTCCTTAATATAGCTCCGTCCCTATAACTTACGTAAGAAATTACAGGTGTACGAGCGCTCTTACATTGTGTCGTTTGCCGCATTCAAACAATATCAGTTGCCTAGCAACCATTTACTTTGATTCGGCAACCGCTCTAGGCAAACGACTCAGTGTAATTATTGCATAATTTTGACTAATTTATTGCTCACCATTTGAATTTTACATAAAATGAATACTTATCAGGTAATTATTGTATACATATACCTACCTATTTAACTATTATATTCAATGCCCATGTAGGTTAGGCCGTGTGGTGACGGCAGTAAGAATACATTTGTCACCACCCCAACTCCTCCTGCGGGTGTCGTAAGAGTGGACTAAGGGATTGAAGTGTCACTGACCATTCTACAAGATTGATGATGGGCAGCAGCGTCATCATAATGGACACATTACTTCGATCGCCAATCCGCTTGCCCAGCGTGGCGATTATTGGCATTTACCTCCTAATGCGTCTATACACATAGTTAATAGGAGAGGCCTACGTCCAGCAGTGAACTAACATAGGCTGATGATGATGATGATGATGATATAGGTTTCTAGGTGGCTTAGGATGGTCCCGTCATTTCCATTTATCGTGCTACCCGATACTTTCACACTTGCATACCTACTTGTTAAGGTGCATTTAGACCAAACGAGCATTCGCTCATTCTATCCCCTCTCTACGAAATTCGTTGGTTCCACAAAACGTGATTCGTCGAAATTCCTTGATTTCGTATGTACCTATATCCCCCACGGATAGAATGAGCGAATGCTCGTTTGGTCTAAATCCACCTTTAGAACGTGACGGCAAAGCCGACAAATGATGTAGACGCGGTACCATCAAGTCTATAGTTTGAACCAACCTTTACTTACACTCAAAACATTACGAGTATATTTATCACACGTAACGAAAATTGCTCAATTATTATTCCAATTTGTAAAACCCGCATTCGAATTTCATATCCATATCGTGAAAATTATATTTTCATTTAGATTTTCACGAAAATTGAATTGTAGCATTTTATCACGTACAGACAACAAAAACATGTATCCACTTTTTCACTTTATGTCCTTTAAATAAAGTCCAAAAGTGCATACATTTCTTTATCGACTATATTAAAAATGTGTTACAAGAATTGAGTTACAATGGACCTTGCATTAGGTACGCAAACATTTGCATTGCAAAGTGATCATTTCAAAAAGAGATTTTATATCATTTCTATCATGATAACTAAATGAAATATTTGAAAAATACATGCACTGAATAACTAATTTACTCCTACGAGTAATATATGCATAAGCCCTGCCTTGCCTTAAAATTTTCCCGGTTTCTTTCACCACTGACTCGAGAAGAAGTTTATTATTATTTCCGGAATGAAACTCGGCAGAACTTTTTTCAAAGCAGAAATAATGCAGCTTTTTAAGGTCACATGTACTAAAGGAGCTAATACAATAATAGTACATTACTGCAGGCGCCGGGAAAGATGGGTTTAACGGCTGAGTAGGTATGGACGGCCGAACGTAGTGAGGCCGGACAATGATACGAAGCCGGTAAGCCCATTTCACGGCGAGGCATGTATAGTGCTTTTCTCAAACATATGCAATGAAATAAAAAACACGACAATAAAAAAAACAGAATTTAGCTGTTTAGCCTGTTCATGAAAACCGACGCCATGTTTAAAAAAAATATCACTTACCAGCCCAGGCCGGTAAATTCGTATGAAAATCCTTTACTATTATCTCGAGGTCATCCGCCTCATCCATACAAGTTTGGAATGCTACAGAAGCTGCCACTCTTACGGTAAGGTATGGTACAAACAGCAACACTTGTAACTGTATATCCGTGGACCTTATCACAAAAGACATAAGATCTACTGATGGCCAGAACAGTGTGGGCGCTGGTACCACACGGGGTGGTACATTTTTCCCGCGCCCCAACCGGAAATTGACGCCAGCGCCCCCTAGAACAACATCCGGTACGTAATCGCCGACGACACTGGACGCATTCGGATTTGAATAATATTTAGTCCGGGGTTGATTGAATTGTTACATCATCTGTTAGCTGTTAGTTATAGATTTATTAATAATATATTGAAATAACGTATTCTGAAAACACAAATTAAATCAAACTAAATATTTCATTTGTGTTTTCGCAATACGTTCAATAGATGGCAGCACCAGCTCTCTCTAGCTATTCTAGAAAACTGTAAAGTATTCTAATAGGAGGTGCAGGCATGTATTGCTTGCCCTTAGAGAATGGTGAAAGGCGCCTAGCCTTATAAGGGATTGTATATACCCGAGAAAATTGACCGGTGGTTGCTAAGACCGCGTGGCCGAGGGGTGCAGGCATCAGCCGCGAAAGCTGAGCACGTTCGATCCCCACCTCGGACGTTAGGTGATCTTCGTCGTTTTTCTTTGGTATATGACATCTAATATTTATAATTTATATAGATTTAAGCTTTCGCGATCATCACTTATATTTTAAAGATAAACGGATATAATTAAACATAAGTTTACGCGATTAAGACCCGTTTGTCTCTAAAATATGTATTAATAATAATAAACAAATAAAATCATCATCATAGGTTTGAAGCTATACCCTGTTCGGATTGGTGTTTAAAAAAGGTAAACAATATCGCAGTATCTTTTTATTGAAAACTACGAGTAGAAAATAAGTTATAGCAAATATTAGTACATTGTGCATCAAGGGAGGTAAGAACGGAATTACTAACGAGAGTGTTAGAAGCCCGACGCCGTCAGGCGGAGGGCTTTTATGACTCGAGTTAGTATTCCGCTTACCGACCGTGATGCATACAATGTTTTTCATCACACTTGTCGACAAAAAAATAAGTTTTAAGACATAATATTATTAAATGACGTACTGACTTTTCTATTACTCCCTAGGGAATTTCACTTTTCTATTACTCCCGCTACGCACGCAAGCAATGGCGCTCTTAGACAGCAAGTGTGATGAAAACATAATATAAACAAGGAAATACAGTGATTTAAATTGTTTTTTATTCATTAAGTACCTAGTTTGGATTTTTATATGCATTTTTCAATATAAAGATACTGCAAGATTGTTTACCTTTTTTTAAACACCAAAGCAAACAGAGTATAACATGGTAATTTACATTATTAGTAAGAATTAACTACTGCCGAAGATTGTTGGACAGAGTACAGTCAGCTGCAGAGATATAAGTAGAACCCCTTGCATACAAATCTACTTATGTCTGCAGCTGACTGTACATCACATAGTTTTTATGACTAACTTTCGTAGCACAATTGACTCGTACACAATCTGGCGATAACTAAGGAGCGAGCTTTGCGTTAGGGTAAAGACAGATCAGCATGCGTACGAATTTTGTCTAATAAAATTGGCCGTTTAGTATGAAACGTGTAAAGGTGCGTTCAAACCAAAAGAGCATTCGCTATTCTAACCCCCCACTCTACGAAATTCGATCGTTACACGAAACGTGATTGGTTGATTTCGTAGAACGGGGGATAGAACAGCGAATGCTCTTTTGGTTTAAAAGCACCTTAAGCATACATACGTACGCGTGCGGAAAGCTGGACGCGGTCCCATACTAAGCTGACATTTTCTATAGACAAAATGCGTACCTACGCGTGCTGATAAATGTGTCTTCACCCTTAGACCTTCCGTATGTGAGGCGCGGAAAGCTGAAAATAAATGAAAATGCACTGTGTCGTACCCACGTAATCTCGACAGAACCAATGTTCTATTGTCATAAAACTACTGTACCATAAAAAAGCGTTAAAACTTTCATATACTTAGACAGATTTACATAAACATAATATAGGCTTGGCTTATCCCTGTGATTTATACGTTTCCGAACCCCTGACCCCCGTAATATGTTCCATAAAATCAGAGAGACTATCGCGAATAGAAAATTTAAGATATCGAACATTTGTCTCTGTCACACTAAAGACGCCTTCGTTAGGGTGACGGCGATGCTTGATTTTTTCTGAAGGTTTAAGTAGGGCAAGGGGGTTAAATAAGGCTGGTTCACGAAATCAAGTAGGTAGACATTGCTGTATACTTATTTTTCTCTTGAGACCATACCTTTGTATGGATGTTATCACAAAGAAGGGCTCTTTGCTTATCTTCTCGCACGCTGCTGTGGTTGGTGTTTATATCAATTTCTCCGTAATTATGGCGTTTTATTTGAACTTCTGGATTTAAGTAGTCTTTCTTCTTATTTTATCATTTTGGGTCATTTAGCTTCCCAGTCGGTCTTAACTAAATTACAATACCGATACTATAATAAACTGTGAATCTCGTGTCTATAATTTTTATTAACTATTTCAAGTCTAACATCATTAAAATCGTCTCGGAAAATCGCACTTTTTTGGGCCTGAACTTTTGCTTAAGCATTATCTGATTTTGACGACTTTTAAACGAATGCTTTTGGATATTGGATTTCTAAACATAAAACAGACGAACCAATTTACAGTCTCATGGCTGTTAGAACTACATGGGACTATTGTGTAACAGAGGAGACTGATTTTACGATAGCTACTTTATTTCGTGAATAAGCTTCACGTATTTCGGAAACAGTTGTTTGTAGGAAGTGAACGCAATTGTAAGGTGCGGCGGTAGCTACTATGTGATTTTTTATTCGCAGGCTAAACTTTTGTCAGCCTCTGTAGCCTAGTTGGTAGTGACCCTGCCTACGAAGCTGGAGGTTCCGGGTTCGAATCCCGGCGAGGGCATTCTTTGTGTATTTATTTATCACAAATGTTTGTTCCTTGGTCATGGCTGTTTATGTATCTATATGTATCTATCTATTATATATATCGTCACCTACCCACAACACAAGCCTTAATTGAGCTTACCGTGGGACTAGGTTGATTTGTGTAAGATGTCCCAAGATATTTATTTATTTATTTATTTATTTAGGGGGTTAATTCTGATGTCATAGTGATGATTTTTACTATGGCACCGACATCCGATCTGAGAAAAAAAATCTGATGTACCATACAAACCCTGAGAAGGTGGAAATGTATGGAATATCTGATTTTTTTTCTTGACTTTTTTGTCTCAGTGCTTGATAATGCAGACATATCATATAAACATATCGCGTGTAGTGACTAAATAAATACACGTTTAACCATTTAGTTATACTTACAGTACCTACTTCTATCTCAGGAAAGTTTATAATTAACTACAAATTTCGTCATAAAGTTCAGTTTTTTACGAAATTATCAAAATATCAATTTCAAACTTTTTTCTTTTTGTCGTTATTTATCTTGTGTTATGACAAATTGCCTTAAAATTGCTTGGTTATTAAAATGATGACACCTAATCTTAGATACCTATTCGATTTAATTTTGGACCATTGGTTCGGAATTTTATTCGATTATAGGGGGAAAGGTAAGGGATAATATAATTTATTTAGTATTTTTTTGAAAATTACCTATTTCACACCGGTATTTAATTGAGGTATTATAGGTTAGGCGCCAATGGCGTTGATACTTAGGAGGTAGATCTACCTATTTTCCACTTCTAATTCTTCAAATTTCTACCTATTTTTCTAATCCATCCACAATCTGCAAAGACTAATTATGTTATATATGTTTTATGTAGACATAAGTACTTGCCGAAAGCTAAAAGTGTAAACTGGGCATTTCTCCGAGCGTTTCAACCGCCGTGACTTCGGTGGCAGACTTACCTATCACACGAATCCCGTGAGAGATGCAAGAACTTTTTGATATCTTGGTAGACGTAGTTCACGACTGCCAATCAATATATCCAATAAAATATGTGATACTCACGGAAATCGGGTAATAATATTGCCACCGAAGTCACGGCGGTAGAAACGCTCGGAGGAATGCCCAGATACGAAAATAAAGGCAAAATATGTTTACAAATAGCCAGACCTTGCTAATGGGTATGGCAATCAAGAGAGGTCAGATTTCATTCAACGACATGAACCCAATAGGGCTTCTCCATTGGGATATTCTTCTACGTCGTCATCTAATAAATGACTTTGGTTTATAGGATTTGGAGAATTTTAAACAGATTACATGTAAATTTAGAATGGGAACCTATGTGAGACTCAATAAATACAGGTTGAAACATGAGTCGCGAACAGTATAATGCGTTTTTCTAACTCTATAAACAACTAACAATTGAATGTCCCACAAGTTACTTAAAAATGACAAGTTATTTATTTAATTTTTGTATTTCTTTGGGTTTATGTTTTTGTATTTTTTGGCTTTATATTATGGAATCGGGTTATTCATGTATTTAAGTTGATGATTGCTCGACATGTTTCAAATTATAAAGAGGGTCCTCGTCCGGAGCACCCACGGACAAAGCGTAATGTGGATTATTTTAATAGGTTACATAATTATGTGTGTAATATTTTAATTGGTTAAATATATGAGAATTAGCATTGTACCGAGGAGAAGTTTCATAAGTTGCGAAACTTGCATAAATAATGTTCTCGGGAATCTCAATTTAACAAATTATCTAATCAAGCCAAGACCGTACTAGATACATGTCTTATGAGTTATATTTACTTATTATACTTAATCACTGACTTGTAGTTAATTATTAATAACACATTTTTATAAGTTAACATGAAAACATTCTCAATGGGAACTTACTATTAAATCTAATCAAGCCGAGACCGTTAAATTTCTCGGAAACTTTCGAGTTTCCGAGAAAGAGAGTTCGTTTCGAGAGACTTTCCTGCAATTTAAAGAATGTTCTGCAACTTGTACCTTGCTAGGTTTATATCGTATTAACGAAACATACTGGTAATTATACGAATAAATGTGTGTACAATAATTTAACTTTTTTTTAATATAGCATGAATAAAAATAATATGACGCATAACTACTGCACCTGGGCAGTGACCATAATTATAACGAAATAACTAGATTCCATACAAGAATAAACATTGCAGGGCATTTTATAATGTACGTATTCCAGATAATTCCAGATGCCACCATAACAAAACACGATCGGGCGTGGAAAATCCAATTTCCTACTCAAATAAGGGTCGAATTTCACGATCAGGCAACGGGCGTACCGTGAGAAAGCACAAAACATATTTTGACAAGAACATTTAGCTAGGTATTATTATGGTGTTTCCTTGATGTTATGTGAATTGATTTCACTTTTTTACTTCCTTCAATTATTTTAAGCTAACATTTTCATTTAAATTATTAGTACGGGTTATTTATTTTAGTTAGGTTTTCATTTTAGTTATTTAAAATGGGTTAGGTATATACTATGTGAATTAGAGTTAATTGTTGTTCAGTTAGGTCTACCCACATACCTGTATAGCGTGTGTAGGGGAGAGTGGGTAGGTTCGTACAGCGGGAGCATTCGTACAGTGGTCATATCTCCGCTATCCGCAACGCGAACATGTTCATGTTTTTATGTATAACGGCCACTAATATGCATAACTCACCAACAAGAAGGGATAGAAAAATGGCAGCTAGTTTCTTCAAAAAAAATTAAAACGTGTTCTTGACACCTCAAAGTAATTATAAGAGTCATTTTTAAATGCATTTATTTCAGAAAGCTTTGCTCAGTCACAAACGTAATTAAATATACTTCATAGGCTAATCTTTGAACTACGTATGAAATAGTTTATTTTATGATTAGGATACCGGTTATTTTTATTTTTTGTTTTAAGTTTTTCATTTTAAGTTGAGGTACTTTCGTACAGCCAAGAATGTATAAGAATCCTTACTGTACGAATGTACCCCAATATTTTTGTTTAGTGAAAATATTGTTATTTCCAAATGAAGTCGTCGATACATGAAAAAAATATTTGTAAATAAATACAGACAGTTGAGAACAAAACTAATACTGTGGTAAAAAATACTATGTACGAAGGTGGGGGGCATGGGGCGCTTTCGTACAATTTTAATTTTTTGGGAAAAACTATCTGACGTTCTTACCTTACTTTGTATTAGCTGTAAGCCGAACTATTATTAAAGCCAGATAATATAGCCACCAAGAAGCAATGATTTCATTAAAAAATTGCTACTTTTTTTTTACGAGGCATAGAGTAAAAAGTGTACGGATCCTCCCAACTTTCCCCTATTTGATACGGCGAATATTTTAGTGGCGATTACTATCGGACCTAGGGAACCTATTTACAAAAATTCATTAGGTTATTAAGGTTTTTTTTTAATTCAAAATAATTGAGCACGCAATGTATTGCATCCACTGGTAGCCACATTACTTAAAGTAGACATAAGTATCTAAATGTCAACGAGTATTATGTCAGTTGGCCGGCATACATTGCTGCTGGGTTGCTCTTTAGAAAAATCATTATACGTAATTAACAACAAAATTCAACGAAATGATAATCTTATACGACTAGTAGGATCAGATATTATAGCTGGATTAACTATTCGCCCGTGTCAAATACCCACGCTTATTTGTATAATATCAAAATATTTACCGAACAGGGTTACTCACGGAATTTATATCGACGATTGCTGACATGTTTCGACCCATCAATAGGATCCTCATCAAGAGTACTCTCGGTCAGAGCTCAACGTGTACTATAATACAGTGTGGTCTGGGATGTATTGAGTACCTTCGCTGGATGTAGTTTTTCACTGGATATTCGTATTTACCGAAATAATCCTGTCAATCGAGGGAGGCAGTGGGTTCGGGCAATCACGCAGAACGATCAATTATCTCGACAGAACACGGACTCCCCAGTTCGTGATGGCGTGGATTTGTTCAATAGACTGAAAGCCTATTGCATAACAAATCACAACTAATATTACAAGTGGAAGTCTCTTTCTAGTAAGAGGGATAGAAAAGAGACTTCCGCGTGTAATATTACTGCAATCGTCGACGACTTGTGATGTGGATACCAAGCGACGATATAATATAATAGATAGATATGTATAGAATACTTAAATAGTTACATAGACAGCCATGTCCAAGGAACATATATATTACTTGTAATTTGTTAAGCAATAGGCCGGGGTCGCGTTTTATAATGTTACAATTTACAATTTTGCTGTTTGCCTCTCTTTCTAGCCAATCCGTGCGTGCGTTAGAGAGGCAAACAGCGAAATAGTAAAATGTAATTTTATAAAACGCGACCCCATATGTGATGTTCAGTTGCAAATTATAGCTAAATGGCTAGGTTTTTTTGTAACGAAAATGCTTCCATAGAAAGATGACCTTTATTAATCATCATCATCATTATCATCAGCCAATTGACGTCCACTGCTGGACATAGGCCTCCCCCAGAGAGTTCCACAAAGATCGGTCGTGAGCTGTCCGCATCCATTGGACACCCGCAACCTTTACCAGGTCGTCGCTCCAATCTTGTGGGGGGCCTTCCCACTTTATTAATATTAATTGGTTATTGTATATTCGAATTTGAGTAAGTAATTAGTGCTTTGAGTGTGTAAATCTAGACACGCCGTAGCATGTCAAGGCAAGTTCAGGTAACATAACTGGCGAGCAGTACCATGTGGTAATATTAAACCAAACCATTTGGAGCACTTTTACCATCATAACTAAAAAACGGTTTCACATAAAGTTATCAAATTTTGGCTCATGTATTGTGATTGATCAAAACATAATTAAATATTTACAACGATTTTTTGACGTTAATATCTAAATAACTATTTGTAAATAGTGTTTATGACATTCGAAGCACATATTTATGTGACTCTCAAGTTTTAATTATTGAGACTACTTAAACAGATACAACTTACAAGAACGAAGCTACAGTATTAAATCATTTTACAAATTGCGAAATAGATCAAAACATGAGTAGGTACAACGATTATTTGACGTTAATATCTAAATAACTATTTCAAATGTGTTTATGAAATTTGAAGCGCATTTTTATGTGACTAACAACTCTCAACAAATAGTTATTTAGACATTAACGTCAATAAAATAATTAAATAATTAAAAAACACGACTACGGTTTTAAGCGATCTGAAAAGCAACAAATAACTCCTCATCATCAGCCTATGATAGTCCACTGCTGGACGTAGGCCTCTCCTATTAACTATGCGTATAGACGCATTAGGAGGTAAATGCCCATAATCGCCACGCTGGGCAAGCGGGTTGGCGATCGCAGTAATGTGTCCATTATGATGACGCTGCTGCCCGTCAACAGTCTTTTATGAAATAATGGTAAGTGACACTTCAATCCCTTAGTCGAGTCGAAATAACTCCTACTTCAGGTTAATTCTTGTGAGCGTGTCTACATAATAGGCGCTTGTCTTATTACTTACTATCTGTGCAGCCTTCTCAGGCGCCGATCCAGTACTTCGTTCAAGGGGGGCATTGCCCTATACTTAATATGATAGTATTTTATACTTAAAACAGCACCTAGGCATACATAAGTCCGTTGTCAGGGGGGGCAAGTGCCCCCGGCTGGATCCGCGCCTGGGTGCTTAGACAAGTAGCCAATCGCTAACGCTTAATCGTCAATCGTAAACGAAAGGCAGCTAACTGCCTTTGTGGCACTAATATGCAAGAGTGACAGAGAGGGAAACCTATCATTCTGTACGGTAGTCTGGCATGGTGGCCAAGAACTGCAAAGGGTACATGCAAGGATGCTCTGAATAAATTACAAAGAGTAGCGTGCATGGCAATCACAGGCGCGTTTAGAACGACGCCAACGGCGGCGTTAGAGGTACTGTTGGACCTACCGCCGCTACACCTGGTTATACAGTCGGAGGCACGCAAGTCCCTGCAAAGACTCAAGATCTTGGGTCTATGGAGTGATAGCATGCCAAAGACCAAACATACAAGCATGGAACTAGACAGTTACATGGATAAGTTAACAAGTATGGGTAGTGATAAAATGCTGCCCAAATTTGTTTTCCAAAAGAATTTTAAAACTAAGATTCATAATAGAGCCGAATGGGCGGGGGGTCTACAGCCACCAATTTCTGATGGGAACGACCTTATTTGGTACACTGACGGATCCAAGACTGGATCCGGTACGGGCGCAGGCATTTATGCAGACCACTACCGTGGTAGTGTAAGTATGGGCAACTATGCGACTGTATTCCAAGCGGAAACCTACGCGATTATTGCCTGTGCACAGGAGATTATAGATAGACAGACCCAAGGTATGAATATCTATATATTAAGCGACAGTCAAGCAGCACTGAAGGCCCTTACGGCGCCTAAAGTAGACTCTAGACTAGTATTCAACGGCATCCAAGCTCTGAACAAACTTGGAAGGCGAAACAAAGTGCAACTGGTATGGATCCCAGGGCACGAGGGCTTCCTTGGCAAGCCCTCGTGCCCTTGCAAGAGGGGGTTCTACAAACAACTTTGTAGGACCAGAACCTTTTGTAGGACTCTCACAAGAAACCATTAAAACAGCCATGAAAGAGCGAGTTAGATGGAAGCACCAGGAAGAGTGGAACAATCTAACGGGGCTCAGGCATTCAAAGCTCTTTATGCACGAAGTAGACTCGGGCTGGAGCAAAAAGCTTTGGAAATATAGCAAAAGACAACTCAAACTCATAACAGGGGTGTTTACGGGACACTTTGGGGTCAAAACTCTCTTGGCCAAAATGGGTCTTTCTGACAGCATAGACTGTAGAATGTGTGGCGAGGAAGAAGAGACAATGAAACACTTGATGTGCGAATGTCATGCCCTCGCCAGACAAAGGATGAAAGACTTCGG
>JALPQI010002550.1:0-104913 GCA_025490895.1 Thaumatotibia leucotreta
TATTATTTTTGTAATCAGGAAGCGTGGACACTCAGCCGTATGTCCAAAAATTATGTTAATGATTGTGATACTTGTGTACCGAACATACTTTGACTTTCGCTTATCTATACGTAAACATTAAGCATTGTCTTAGGTTTAGCACCTGTAAGAATAGTTTGTAAGTGTGCAAATAAATAAAATCAAATAAATAAACCATCTCAAAATGCGACGTTAATTTATAAAGGTGTTAAAAAAGAAAAAGTTTTATACCCCTGGAATGTCACTTTAACATTGACTTTATAATGTCATGTCATTGTCATAGATTGTTTACATTTTTGATCTCTAATTCCATTTCAGAGCTTAGATAGACTACGGAGATGATATATGACACAAATAAAAGAGAAAGTAGCAATACTACGAGTAGGAGTTGAGCGACATGGCATAAGATAGACAATGCTGGAGACTGATTTATAGACAAGACATGCTTTTAAATATATGATGATGATGATGATGACCGCCCAACACCAATAGTAAAATGACGCCGTATTTCTTATTTTATTTAGAGACCAAGATATTATTTTTCAACAATCTTTTTCTATTTCTTTATTTGTATTACTCTCCTATTCGTCGTTTCAAATTTGGTTCTACTGTAATTTTCTCCCGTCTAAGCAGTAACTTACGGGAATTTTCTTGATTTCAAAATTAACGACTGAGCCATAATTAGGAGTTTGAAAGGCCATTCCCCAGCTTAATGTCCCTGGCTGCATTTATTCGCCAATTTATTGTTCTGGCCTTTCTCATATTTAAGTGTCCCACTTTTGACCTCTTTTTGAGGCACATAGAAAGTCACTCTGGTTTAAATTTAGGTTATTGTGGTTTTGGCATTATTGAAAACTATTTCATACGTATTTCATGATTTCTCCTGAAGGAAAATTCTATTACACCTGTAGTATTGCAACAGGCCGTCTTTATATTTCATTTTTTTTTTTCATTTATTTTACTAAAATAGGCCATCTTTACATACATTTCATAATTTGTTTTCACTTATTTTACTAAAATATTTACCTAATGATAACTATACCTAATCTAAACTTAAAAAGTAACTGATACATTTGCTGCTAAGTAACTCTACTTTAATTACGTATATGTACATAAACGAGTATTTATAATCTACAAATATTAACAGTCTAAAATAAGGCTCAATTATTATATGTAATATTGATCATAAGAATTGATTATAAATTGTATTTAAAAAGATATAATGACCAAGAAACATGTTTTTACATGTAAAACGAAACTAGTATCAAACAAAAACAACTACCCTCCATTTAAATTAAAAAAGATAATGCCTTATACAAATATCTTCAACATTAAGCTTTCCAGGACCCACCGGAAGTGACGTCGTATATCCAACGCCATTAACCGGAAATGCGACCCCGGCGCCCTCTGTTGTTCCCCGCTTGAAATATGCGCGCTTCCATTTATAAGATAATATATTGTCATTTATAATGCTACCTTTTATATGTATTTGGTGTGCTTGAAGCTATGTTAAAGACAAAGCTGAGTCATTAAATAAATATAATGGTACGGTTTTACACAAATCGAACTAACGGTAAGCTCAATACAGCTTGGGTGACTACGCGACAATATACAGGGTGGAACGGAACGATAATCCTTCCCGTTACCGACCCTTACGATGAAATTTCACACACATGACGTGGAAAATTGACTTTTCTATACTATGGAAGTCTTAACTAATCACTCACTTTGTATGAGGGTTTAATTTTACAGAAAAGACTGCTGTTTCAAAAAGACATAGGTATTTGTCTTTTTTCTGCAAACAAAGGAACAAAATTTGTGATATAGTTACATAAAAGCGCCCTTAATAGGATTGGAACTTGGAACCCGGCTTTTTCAGTTTTGTACCTACTTTTTGTACGAAGAATGAAGAACCAATAGCGACTATACTACGGAAGCCGAATATCTAATAGATAAATGCGCTTAAACGTTGTACATTAGATAGTCTTTAAAAGTTCCTACTTGCTGATTAATACTCACCAGGGATCGGAACCGGTTTTTTAGAAAAACCTCGAAATAGCTCAATATTTTAAAATGTTTTACACTCTTTATGTAGTATTCAACATTAACATTAACTATTAACATCATATTTTTGAATTACTCCATAAACAAAAAAATTATAAACCGAAGAACGAAAAAGAACGGAATTCGAACCGTTCTTTTGTATGGAGCAAAAACCGGTATCCGATCCCTGATACTCACATTACCGATATTACTCACAAAGAAAGACGCCTAACATTTTTCTCATCGCAATGAGTTCTATCTGCGTCATAGGATCTTCCCAGCATTTTCTCGCCGTTCGCCACGGCTGCGAGTCTGGAGTCTACATGGTGACTTGATTAAAAGATTTGGCTTGGTACTAGTTTTAGCGAAATCCACTGCTATCAGCGTGCGTAGGTAGCCAAGTAGCCAATCAGGCAATCACTAAGGCCCTGGTTTTTCTGACCATCGGCGGCCAGCAACCGACGCTTGTCTGCCGCCGACGACGATCGCGTCGCGTTGAGGGTGGTTTCTCTAACCTATCCGCCGCCGATGACGTGTCAGAGAATCCAAATTCACGAACAAAACATTCGAACGTCGTCCGCGGTTTTTCTATCTGCGCTCAAGGTCAAGGGTGGGGACTAATGTAAGCATACGTATTTTGTATTGAAAATCAATGCGTCCAGTTTTCCCGCGCGTACATAGGTTGCCTTTTATATTTCGGGATTTGAACGAACTAGGGTTGCCATCTGTCAAATGAGTTTTAAAAAGTATAGTTCAAACGTTTTGGCGGCAAAATAAAGAAAAAAAAGTTTTGTGACTGATCGTATTTTTTTTTTAACTGGTGATTGAAAAAATATCGCATCGGGCTATCACGGAATTAACTCGAGAACATTTTCGGGCGATTATTTTTACGATTTTCGACGCGGCCTCTGTCAGCAACAGTTCATAGAAGAAATGTTTTCAACTTTTGGAGATGAAGCACCATCATGGACGAGTTTTTATCGTTGGTCTGCAGACTTCGTTCGTGGCTGAAGTTCGCTTGATGACGAGTTCCGCCAATGTCGTCCAAAATCAGTGGTTGTCTCGAAAAACATTGACGCTGTGCGTGAACTAATATTGCAAGACCATCACGTGACATATCGAGAGATTGAGACGTCCTTGGACATTAGTGGGACCAGCATACAAATAAAATTGCATGACCATTTAGCTGTAATTTTTTTTTTTTTGCGGTGGGTACCATATAATTTAACCGGGGATCAAAAACAGACTCGCGTGGATTGGTGCAAAGAGAAGCTTAAAAAATACAACGGCGGAACTTCAAAATATGTCTACAATATTGTCACAGGTGACGAATCCTGGATCTATTCGTATGAACCCGAAAATAAGTAGCAATCGACAGTGTGAGTCTTTCAAAGCGAACAAAATCCAACAAAAGGTGTTCGTGCACGAAGTACTGCAAAACAATCGGTTGCCTGTTTCTTTGGAAACACCGGGTATATTGAGATCTTTGCTTTGGAAAAATGTAAAACAATTACTTCTGAATGGTACATAACCATTTGTTTGCCAGAGGTGATTGAAATATTCAGGGAAGCCAATCGCCGAAAACGAATTATACTGCACCGCGATAATGCGAGTCCACACCAGTCGGCACAAACATTGGCCTTTTTGAAAGCCCAAAATATTGATTTAATGGGTCATTCATCATATAGTCCTGATTTGGCTTCCAATGATTTCTTTTTGTTCCCAAACATCAAAAATAAACTGCGTGGTCAACGATTTTTGACACCCAAAGCAGCGGTCGACGCGTTCAAAACGCACGTTTTGGAGGTGTCCCAGTCGGAGTGGTCGGACTGTATTCAAAATTGGTTCTACCGTATGAAAAAATACAAAAACCTCACAGGAGAATATTTTGTAAAACAATAAAGTCAACTTTATTCGTATAAACCTGTTAATAATTTCAAATCCCGAAATATAAAAGGCAACCCTCGTATGTACACATGCTTTTGCGTTACACGGCCATTTTCAATAGACAAAATACGTACGCATGCTGATCTATACCCTAAGACGCTTGAGGTTTGTTTTGCTTTAACTATTTTTAAATTAAGTAATCGTGCCCATGATTGATAAGGAAAATGGGACGGATACACAGCAAAGCACAGTTATACTAGGAGTAGGTATAGTAACCTACTCCTAGTATAACTATGCTTACCATCAGCTGCCATGAGTGAGTTAAAGCGGACTTACTTTCTATCCATCCTGCTCGCACTCGCACATAAGCGAGACAGATAGAATTAATAAGTCTTCGTAAATTTTATTAGCAATAAATTTCTACACTGGATTTAAATTCACAAGTACGGAGATTTCATATTCACGCGATTCACGGATAATCGAATCACACGGAAAACTCCGACAATACATCAAACTTTTCCGAAAGAGTTCTTTCAAACAAAGAATCCCTACCACATTAATCATGATTAAATCACACCAAACTGAATTTTACTCCGAGTTAATCACATCAAACTGCACTAGGATGCGAGAAAGTGATTTTGATTTAGTATTCTTTGTTGGGCATTAGTCAAATGAGTAGAATCGTATTTTTACGGATAAGACAAATGGGGTTGTTTGGTACTTAGGTACCTACCTAAGATACCTACATAATGTGTTAATGCACATTGTGTGAAGTGAAGTGTCACGGTGTTTAAAATGGACCTTATTAAAGAACACACGATCTATTTTAAGAGTAACACGTATTTCTGAATTTAAAATCTACGGTACTTAATAACTTAGATAAAGCCAAGTTTAGGTAGGTAGCAATTAGAATATTGGTACTAACCTACTAAGTTGATTTAGCTACCTACGTGATTTTTATTTTTTTTATTTTTAACTGAAACAGTTCCTTAAGAAGAAGTTCAGAGGCGCGTGTAAATCCCCTGAAGTCCATAAGCTACGGAACTTGCATCAAGGGACAAGGGAAAAAATTATACTATATTTGATGTCCTCATAAATTTTTTGTAATCCATCAATAAAATTTCATAATTTTAATATGTCGCAAGCATCTAAATACATTTCAATATCCCATAATTATAACAAATACATTGTTCTAACAATCCCCAGCCAGGAATCCTGGCGCCACTAAATAAACAATATGAATCTATGTACTATATCAAAAAGGACTATAGTGATATGGATGCTATGTCATTTAGTCCCTTCTTTACAAGTAGGGTCCACATAGAGCACACTCACTAGATGGACCAATAACGACTTGCTGATCACAGAATATTTATTAGCGCAAAAAACATAATTCCAGAGTATTTTAAAGACAAACGGGTCTTAATTGCGTAAACTTACGTTTAATTATATCCTGACGATTCAAAATATGAGTGATAATCGTAAAAGTTTAAATCAATATAATTCCAGGGTGCTTAGACAAGTTGCCAATCGCTAACGCTTAATCGTCAATCGTAAACGAAAGGCAGCTAACTGTCTTTATCGCACTGATATGAAAGAGTGGGAGAGTGGGAAATCTATGACACGCTACTAAGCGTTAGCGATTGGCACCTTGGCTAAGCATCCAGGTGACTAACGTGACAGACAGCAAAAAAGTTATTACACCCACGTACAAATGATAGATCCCATTTCCAATTCTATTATTACTAATTGATATTCATTAATTTGCAACCGTGAACACGTATTCATATACACGTAACGTAACTCAGAATACGTGTTCACGGGTGCAAATTAATGTAGAGAGTTCAAAATGGGATCTATCATTAGTACGTGGGTGAAATAACTTTTTATTGCTGTCTGTTATTGCCACGGTTACGATCAAACAAAAAAAAGTTGATTCACCCATGTACATAGTAAAAGCCTCGTTATTGTCAGCGAGCGGTGTTCACACATACGGTACTGAAACGTGGCCGCTTACAATGGGTCTCATAAGAAGGCTCAAAGTCACCCAAAGGGCAATGGAGAGGGCTATGCTAGGAGTCTCTCTGCGTGATTGGATTAAAAATGAGACCATCCGCAGCAGAACCAAAGTAACCGAAATAGCTCTCCGAATCGCTAAACTGAAGTGGCAGTGGGCGGGGCACATTGCGCGTAGAACCGATGGCCGTTGGGGCGGGAAGGTTCTTGAGTGGCGGCCACGTACCGGAAGGCGTAGCGTGGGTAGGCCCCCCACAAGGTGGACCGATGACCTGGTGAAGGTCGCAGGAGTCCGCTGGATGCGGGTGGCGCAGGACCGGTCATTGTGGCAATCTTTGGGGGAGGCCTATGTTCAGTAGTGGGCGTCTTTCGGCTGATATGATGTGTTCACACAGTTTACCAATGACAATGAAGTAATCACCACGACAAACAGAAAAAGCCTATAGCTATTCTTGAGTCGAGTCTTCACCGACACGCCATAGAATGCGTAGTTTAAGATGGGGTGATCTTTGACAGGATATCACGACATCACTTCCGAAGGGGGTGAATTCTGGCGGAATGATCGCGAAACGAACGACCTTCATCGGTACTGCATATAGTTTCCATTTTCACCCCCATTCTCATATTTTGGCAAATTACCCATAAAGATTTGGAATGGGGAATAGTTTATTTATAGCACTGGTTATTGGAACTCTAATGGGCGTGTTTTGGTTCCCTATTTATAGATATTGGTATCGAAAGTCATATATTTATTTTCAAAACCACAATTTACATACATAGATTAAATCTAACTAATCTACTTAACCTAACCTATATCTAAGATTGACCCTTGTGGCATTGTACCGAGGATGCTGGCGGCATTTCCTCGCTGTATCGCAATACTGATGCGTTGTGCGAGGAAGTCGCCAGCTATTTGATCTTTATTTACGTCAACCAGACGTCCGCGATCTCAGTAAACAATTTGCGTGCGCTGGGGCCCCATGAACCTAAAGTTTCTATGCCAAATCTTTGTTGATAAATACTTATCGCACGTGTAACTTGCAAGTGATTTTCCAGACTGAGAAAGTAATATACAAGTACCTACATATCGTTATCTCGCTTAGTATATTAACTAGCTGTCATGATCGTTTACTAGAACGATATTTTTGTTAAATCGCTGTAGCTACCGAGATTATATCACTCTAGTTAGGATAGACACCGATTTCCCGCATAAGATGCTCGCGAAAAATAAGAAAAACATCAAGAATTGTGTCCACAGCGAAATAGCAAATAATCACACGTAACATAATGATAGGTCTTATCGCGAAAAAAATAACTTACTAATTCATAAATTCAAAAACTTTCAGTACTTCACGACCAAAAACAATACAATACTCTTTATTGCACACCTCTTTAAAATAACAATAACATAAAAAATACAGCTTTAAAGGTAGAGGTAACACAACAGGCAGTCTTATTACTAAAGAGCGTTCTCTTCGACAACCTTCACCTAAAAACGTTGGGGTTTGCTCTAGACATAAATTGGAAAAAATCAAGCAATTTAATTTAAGCCAGACATCCAATTCCACATTCCCCTAAATTAAACTAAAACACCTACGGAAAGAAAACCACTACGACATAGGCTCAAAACCGTTAGGTTTGGAGTACACTTCAGAAAACAAATGCGAGCTGTAACGCCGCGTTCAAACGCGTTCGAATACAGTGCTACTCGTTCATATGGCTTAGCAAGATATTGCGTCTGTTGGACTCAACCACGATTCAAATAATAAAATTAAAAAAATTGAGCATCAAAGGTTATGCATCAAATCAATTTTACTATAATTTAGTACGGTTAAATGTCATAACATAAGTTGCGAATATCAATTAAGTACCTAATGTACCTAATTGAAGTAATATGTTTATTGTAATAGGCAAGTTACGAACTATATAGTTTATTTCAAAATCTTAGAAAATGATATACTGTGAGTATAGAAAACATTTGTCACCACTCCAACTCTTCGTGTCGTAAGTGTCAACTGATTGCAATGTCACTGACCATTCGTTGATAGATGATAGATGATGGGCATCCGAGTCCTCATAGTAGACACTCTACTGTGGTCGCCAATCCGCTTACCCAATACCCAGTGTGGTGATTGGGTCAAAATTATTTTCGTTGTCTTGTTTCATACAACTCTGTCACGCTTTTATTTGCTGTTTCGACTCAGTATTTAAAAAAAGCGGTGCACTTGTATTTCTTTTTCACGGTAGATTTTAATCCATACATCAGAAATTGAAAACAATACATCATCTAATACAAAAATCACCACAGCGTCACGTTTTTTAGGGACACAAAATAAGACAAAGAAAATAATTTGACCCGATTACCTCCTAATAGACACATTTACGCATAGTTAATAGAAGAGGCCTACGTTTAGCAGTGGACTGGGATATGCTAATCTATATATATAAACGGCAATGTCCTGACTGACTGACTGACTGACTGACTGACTGACTGACTGACTGACTTAAATCAACGCACAGCCCAAATCGCTGGTCCTAGAGAATTCAAACTTGGCATGTACATTCTTTATAATGTTAAAAGGCGCACTAGGAACGGATTTTTGAAAATTCATCCCGTAAAGGGGTTAAATGGGGGGTTAAAGTTTGTATGGGGAAATAAGATTAGTTGGGCTATTTCATTCAAAACTTCACAGGAATGTTTTTAATAATAAATAAGTAAACACATGTTTCAGGTTTTTTGAACATTCATCCCTTAAAGGGGTTAAATGGAGGGTTAAAGTTTGTATGGGGAAATAAGATTAGTTGGGCTATTTTATTCGAAACTTCATATGAATGTTCTTAACAATAAATAAGTGAACACGTATTTCAGGTTTTTTGAAAATTGATTCCCTATGGGGGTTAAATGGAGGGTTAAAGTTTGTATGGGGAAATAAGATTGGTTGGGCTATTTTATTCGAAACTTCACATGAATGATTTTAACAATAAATAAGTAAACACGTATTTCAGGTTTTTTGAAAATTCATTCCCTATGGGGGTTAAATGGAGGGTTAAAGTTTGGATGGGGAAATAAGATTAGTTGGGCTATTTTATTCGAAACTTCACGTGAATGTTTTTAACAATAAATAAGTAAACACGTGTTTCAGGTTTTTTGAAAATTCATTCCCTATGGGGGTTAAATGGAAGGTTAAAGTTTGTATGATGGAACCAGATTCGTTGGGCTATTTAATTCAAAACTTCATAGAAGTGTTCTTGCCAATGAAGATGATGATGATACTTATCTACATACCATGTTATATACGTAAAATAGTAACATAGGTACGATGAATACGAAGATACTTTTAATATTAAATTTTGGTAAGTAGGTAATGCAGTTTGCTACATAAAAGGTCATTGTGAGGTTTTATTTTTTAAGTCTAGACAAAACCATATTTGTTTGTTTGTTCGTTAAAAATGTCTACAATTTTGCATGGCGACATATGATTCAAAGTGAACGAATTTCAAATGTTTGTTTGACAGCTCGCGGACAGTATATGTATGTATTATGTATAAGCAGCGCGGGTACGCGGGCCGCCTCACTGTAAATTCAGCTTTCTAATTCGTATAGTTTATTTGCAATTAAGTATTTAATTATGTCATACTAATATGCTGTTCAATGAAACAGACTTCAAACAGAATGTAATAAAGTAAGATTCTACTTAGGTTTAGGAAAGGTTAGAACTGCGACCCCACACAGAAACGAACGGCTATCAAAGTAGGTTTTGGGTTAGATTAGAAATGCGACTCCACACAGAAACGAACGTCTATCAAAGGAGGTTCAGGTTAGGTTGAATAGTAACCCCACACAGCAACGAACGGCTTTGAAAGTAGGTTTATGTTAGGTTTGAACTCCAACCCCACACAGAAACTAACGGCTATTAAAGTAGGTTTAGGTTAGGTTAGAACTGCGACCCTACACATAAGCAAACGGCTATCAAAGTAGTTTAAGGTTAGGTTAAAACTGCGACCATTGCGATTCCACGCAGAAATGAACGGTTATTCAAATAGGTTTAGGTTAGGTTAGAACTGTGACCCCACAGATAAGCAAACAGCTATCAAAGTAGGTTCAGGTTAGGTTAGAACTGCGAACCCACACATAAGCAAACGGCTATCAAAGTAGGTTTAGGTTAAGTAAGATCTGCGACCAGTGCGACCCCACACACAAACGAACGGCTACTAAAATAGGTTTATGTTAGGGTAAAACTGTGACCCCACACATAAGCGAACAGCTATCAAAGAAGGTTTAGGTTAGGTGAGAACTGCGACCCCACACAAAAGCAAACGGCTATCAAAGTAGGTTCAGTTTAGGTTAGAACTGCGACCCCACACAAAAGAAAACGGCTATCAAAGTAGGTTAGGTTAGAACTACGACCCCACTCATAAGCAAACGGCTATCAAAGTAGGTTTAGTTTAGGTTAGAACTGCGACCCCACACAAAAGCAAACGGCTGTCAAAGTAGGTTTAGGTTTGGTTAGAACTGCGATCAGTGCGACCCCACATAGAAACGAACGGCTATTAAAATATGTTTAAGTTAGGTTACAACTGTGACCCCACACATAAGCGAACAGCTATCAAAGTAGGTTCAGGGTTAGTTTAGAACTGCGGAATAAATATTACTAAATTTAAACCAAACTAAAATAAAAACCCGTAAAGGATAACCTCAAGCACCATTCAAAATTCCCTGATTTAAATTTATTAAAAACTATTCTTCGACATCGAGGATTCGATTAAATGATTGTCAACAAGTCAAGGCGAAACCCAAAAAAAATATCACAAATATTAAACTTATATCGGCCACTTTTGAATGTCCTGAGAAAAAAAAAATAGGATTCATTATTTGCAGGAAACCGTGTAACATGCATAATATATAACTACATACAATCAAAATGGGAACCTCCTTCTTTTTTGAAGTCGGTTGAAAACATTTTTTTTCATAGAAGTCCAAAATCTACGCGTGCGAAGCCGCGGGCAAAAGCTAGTAATGTATATGCATTGCTCTGCTAATCGTAATGAAATCATTGCACAGATCCCGTAGTACTGCGTGCAATGCGAATACAAGCCCATCCATCCTGTGGAGTGTCGTTCCCGCTTAAACAGACTTTTAAACTGACCGTTCCACGGCATACATTCTTAATCCTCTTATATCAGTCCACTGCTTCGTCTAAATCAACCTTGAATCCAACCTTTTAAGGTTCATTTTTGAAGCAATGTTTCGAGTAGATACGAGGGTGAGGAAGTGATTGAGCATGCGGTTTCTTTTGTTTTTGTCGAACGGTTTGGAACGCACGGCCTGTCGCGTTCGGTTTCGTTCCAACTTCAAAAATTTATCGTTTTGGTGAAGAGGTTTGAAGCAAAAAGACTCAATGTAGTATTAATTAGCAAGTATTTTGTAAGCTAAGTTGTCAAGTTATATTACTATACTACGAGCAAATAAAACATAATAGAAGCCGCACGCCATACTAAATTGTCTTTCAAAAACGGTCCTGAATGTTACTAGACAACCTTCTTCAGTACGTCACGGTAATGAATTTCAATATCAACCTATAAAAACTTAAACCGCCATTTAAAAATGGTTGTGATTGGTCCATCAAAGATTTGATTGGCTTATAAACATTTTTGTCAAAGATGTTGCGCCGACATAATGCGCGGTGTTAAGAAAAGCGCTACATTCTGCCCAACTTTGCACAATTGAACAATTGTTTTTAGGGGCATTTTTGAGCTGGCGTTAGACGTCCATGTTATATATGGTCGCAGTTACTATATTGCTTTTAAGCTTCATACGGACAAATAGGCAAAGCTACCTCCTCTATACAGGGTGAACTTAAAGAAACATCTTCATTACGTGGCCAGGAACGCATTTTAGGCTGCAATCGCTCGCTGTCAACGTCAGAGGGAGCTAATGATCACCTAATGCCTGCAGCGGATTTGTTGGTTAATCAATCAGGTCGATAAAATCGGGCGGCCAGGAAGTACAATATTGCCGGTCGATAGGTTTTTTAAGATATGTGTCAAGATTTACACGGACACGTTTAAGTAGGTATATGTTTTATACTTTCTGTGTTTGGTTCTTCTTGCATAAAGATTTACCTACAAGCAAATAAAAAACCTAATTGGGTAAAAAGCCTAATTAATAAGGTTTAAGAAGGCTTCATAAGATTCTTTAAAAACAGTATTGCCTCAGAAGATACTGACTCATACAGGTTGTTTGTAAAAACATATATTTTCTAAATTTCTTCGTAACTAATTACTACATCAATTGTTATGAATGTTATGAATGTTATGATACCGTGGATACTGGTTTCAAATACGATATCAGATATTTACATTTCGACTTTGTCCAATGGCTAAGGGCATGCTATACATAACCTATATACCAATATTAGTCTAAGGTTCCTGTGTCGTATTGTCAGGGTTGTCAACAGCTATCATTTGTCACGTGCGCGATAAATTCGAGCGCCCCTGTTGGGATGTCAACTGTCTTTCCGTGTACGTACAGACTTGAAGTGATTTCTAATCAATACTGATTCGAAATTTTCGTCATCATCAGCCTATTTTAGTCTGCTGGACATAGACCTCTCCTATTATGCGTATGTACGCATTAGGAGGCAATTCCCATATCGCCGCGCTATTTGCTACTGGGGCGCGCATTTCTTTTTATCAAGATTTGATTTTTTAAGGAGATTTTTTTTAGCCCCACTCCGTCGACGCAGGCCTGGAGGTCGGCGCGGACGCTATGCACATCCGCTAGCTCCGCCCTAGCACACCAATATAGCCGAAAGGTCATAGGACTGGGGTCACTAACTCTTTGGTGTCCCATTGGGTCTGCAGCTTGGCTGCCCGCTGGAGTGACGCAGTAGAATGCTCAAAGCGATCCTGCGTCACCCCGTTAAAAGCGGAGATGGCACTCGTTGGGTTTTTAGACGGTATAACTGTTACAGGTAACGGTTAAATGTTACAGGATTTATTTTATTTTGGTTATAAATTACACAACTGGTGTTAATATCTACTACTTAGCATAGGAGATAATAGGAGAAAATAGGAGATGCCTTTGTCCAGCAGTAGACTAATATAGGCTGATGATAAGATGTGATGTGATAAGTTTTATTAGAGTATGCCAAATAGCAACAACCATCCTCCGACTGTGCTCCCACAACATCCTCCTCCCATTGTCTCCATTTGTCTAACGGACGGCTTTATTGTCTCCCCTTTTTGGGCGACATTAAGACTTCCAGGAGTGTACCCATTGCCTATACAATTAAATGATATAACAAGTAGCTCTAAGTAGGATCTACGTACATACGTGATAGGTACTTGTAAATGCCAAACTACCATAATTTATAAATATATAAAAATATCGTGCCCGCGAGAAATCTGAGTAATAATAACCATGCATTCTTGATGTAAACACAAGAAAAAAAATCATGTTTTGAATATGACCTCATGTGAACACGGCCTAAACAAGTCCTGAGTGACTTTCGTTTTAGTTAATTAGTAGATAACGATACCAGTAAAAAAATCAAGTTGCAATAAATAAAAAAAAATTACTAAATTGAAATTACAATTTTCATTTCAATATAGCAATTATACTCCATTTCAAATACCATGGCCCGATGCCACTTCAAAGTTTTATGTTGCATCGGGCCATGGTATTTGAAATGGAGTATACATATCATCGGAAAATACCAGCGTGTTTCAATTCCCTACGCGAATGCAATATAAATAGCCCTATTTTATTTTACTGATTGTGTTGACTTGTTAATTTCTTCACAACTCCAAAGCGTCCACAGACCAGAGATGGTCAAAAAGTAATATGATTACTTCTGTATATTAGTAATCGGAAGGAGTAATCATATTATTTTTTGCCCAACTCTGCCACAGACTTCCATAATGGCGATAGATAAACTTTCTGATATGTGGGAACCAGTAATAACAACCCTTGCAATGCCGCAAGTCAACCATATTTTCTGATATTTGTTATGCAATTACATAAACAGTGGCTTGGATGGACCTTCAGAGACAATGAGGCGAGATTAACCCGGAATTAACCGGTACCCGGACCGCGTAGCGTATGTAGTACAAACGACAGGAGTAAGCGTGCTGCTTTGCAAACGCGAGGATCGAAATCGTAGATTTCGGGCATTTATTTCACTCCAACGGCCTTCGTAGCTTTTGCGAAGTTCTACCGTCTTCAGATATTCCTAGATACGCATTTTCGCTTTTTGGGCCACCCAATTAGCGTGAAGTTGAAAACCCTTAACCTTAATAACGACAAGTTAGCACTAAATTTCAATAATTACTCGGTTTTGGTGTTCATTTTAAAAACTATAAGCCATATTATAATATAAAAACACCAACCGCTTTTAAATTCCTAAAGATATTGTGCTTAACTGTCGTTACAAAGCTGACTGCAATTAAGGTTTTTTTTAATTTCACGCGAATTGGGTGTCCCTAAAAATTAAAATGCCCAGATTCCCAAGTAGAAAACGAGTTGAGTAAGATTGAAGATAACTCAAATAATATGGCCGTTATAACTATTTTCAAGTTGTAGGTATTCTGAACGGTCAGCTCTAATAATTATTATGTATACGATTTTGATCCTTATGCCTTTGACATACGTTCCGAAATGTATACATATTATTAGACGTGACTGTACAATGAATGTAGTCGGTTTCATTCATCTTCTATGCTACTCGATATTTAGATTCACACTGAAATCAAACGAATCCGCAAAATATTTTAATTAATTAAAACTGCGTGAATAATCTTCAAAGTTCTTCGTTGTATGTAACTATATTAGGTACTGAATTTAGATAGCAGGTATCTTTCGATTCGCTTTTGATGTTGCAGCAGAGTTCGTACGTTTTACACGTCCTACGGATATTAGGGGCGATTGCAAAGTACATTTAAGGGCTTAAAGAAAACAGGAATCACGAGTGTATCCATAGTGTTACGAAAGCATATGGCTAAGGGTGCGGCTCCATTGACGCGGAGCGGAGCGGAGCTGTGTGAGCTCGGCCAATGAGACCGCATCACAGTATTTCAAATGTTGAATTTGAAGAATGTGATTGGTCAATTTTGCACAGCTCCGCTCCTCTCCGCATCAGTGGAGCCGCACTCTATCAAAATATAACAAAAAAATTATACAATTTTGTTTTTTTTGTTTTTTGAAGTCCTAACCTATGTAAAAAAATTGCAGTCGACTTATTAACGATCTTTGTTTTTACGAACGAAAGAGAGACAAATCTCAAATTTTCTATGTTCTGACTTTAGATGCACCAACCGCTACCGCCCCTCTCTCGACCCAAACCCCCAAAATACCGTCACCCTCTTTCATCCATCATTAGCGGACAATGGCTAATCTAACGTGTAGGGCACTTCATCACCCCCCCCCCCCCCCCCACTCACCCCTACAGATCGAGATAATTAACGGTCCAGATTAAAACGTCACCCCCGCACTTGACCGGACGTTGTATGATATCGATCATTGACATCAATTTTTACTCATACACGAAATTTTAATAAATCAGGCCTACTACCGCGAAAATCGAAATTCGTAACTTTCGTGGATTTTTCTCTGTTACTCAAACGAAGGCGTCATCAGAGTGAGAGAGACAATTCCTCGATATTTACGAATTTCGTTTTTTGCGGTAGGGCCGCAGGGTAAGTAGCGAAAATCAGAAAAGTCGCAAACGAAACGTCTACGAAGCTCGAGGGTCCGGATTCGATTCCCGGCGAAGGAATTTATTTGTGTGTTCATCATAAATATGCCTGACTTGGTCATTGTTGTTTTCTGGACACATATTTACGTATTTGTATGTATCTGTTACTTAAGCACCATAAGCCTTAATTTTGTTTAGTGTGGGATCAGGATATTTCGTGTAAAATGCCTATAATATCTATGGTATACCTAGGTAATAGGTATGTGTATATTTATTTATCATCTTTCTAGTTTAATTTGTATTTACAGCGATCAAATACAGTTTTATTTGCATTTATTTCTGCAGTTGCAACGTGTCAACTTTTCCCAAGTTAAATTGAAATGAAAACTAATTAACAGAGTTTAATTAATGCTGTTGCTGTTCTTTTGTGTCCTGTGCAACTTTCTCTCGGTGAAATTGTACTAGGCTATACTTATATTGAGCTCAAAGTAGATGCACTGTGTCGACGGGAATATTATTTTTCACCTACACTAAATACGTATTATTTAAATGAGGGTTTTCTCTAAAACGTATGCCACTAGTTGGCGCCACTTAGCCGTCAGGTCCCGCTAAGAAACACAATTATCTAGCCACAAAGAAAAACTAACTAGAAGGTATTTTTAATTTTTTTATATCATTTTATTAACTTATGCAAAACATTTAAACACGAAACTATAAGCGCTCTGCGAATTTAGACAAGTTTCTGGACCTGACGCCTCAGTGCTGCCGCCCTGGTGAACGTCATTTCAGAATACCCTCTGACCTACGAGGCCTACGACTCTGGTATTCAAAGACTTCGTTATTTTGAGATTCTGTGATTCTACGAAACTGGAATTTTGTGGCTCTGGTATCTCACTTATGTTATGAAGGAATGGAGGCCTGTTCATATTTGTGAGCACCCTGGCCTCCTACTGCGAACACCGAAATTTGTAAATTTTGGGGATTTGTAAAAATCGGGGAAAAATTTCCGAAATTTGCGAACTTTGAAGTTCGCGGTAGACAAACTGTTAATGGTAATGTGACGTCACCGTCATTTACTCTCCATTATTTTAGCAAATATCTAAATCAATACTTTTTAAACGTGTCTTTATAAAAACATACGTTTACTAGATTTAAACATAGAATATTGACGGCCTATTTCAGAATTCCCGGATAAAATATATCTTTCAGATGTATGTTATTTAACGGATATACATTATTCTGAAACCGGTCGCACGGGTATATAACGTGATTGCGAAAACTGTCAAGTAGCCAATTGTTTTCTATCTAAAATAAAAGAGCACCTTTTTCGTCACGTAATTTCTATTCGTATAGTATTGTTATTTTTCCCCAAAAGTCCTTTTCTATTGTTGGACCCTGATTGATGAAGACCTCTGGCCCTTTGTAGACAACTTAAGGGTCCGGACTGACCCATCAAGTTAAAAAGCTATACGATGTTATTTTAGAATAGGGTGCGATACTTTGAAACGTGTAAGGAAATAAATAAACGAAATCGACGAAGTGTTCTGTTCCACTATAAATTTATCATAAACAAAACCGAGTGGTGGTGGTGGAGATGGTGATTATCTGTGCGTTTCAACCATCTAATTTTGGTGGCATAATTTTTACCGAAGTTTCTAAACGTCTCGATGTTATACTCGATGTTTGTATAAGATACCGTGCCTCCTTCAAATGACAAAGTCGCACATTGTAACGAATAGAAACTTCGGCAAAAATGATGCCACCAAAATTAGGCGGTTGAAACGCTCAGATATTCAGTAAAAAAACTCGCCCCTTAAATACGAGTATCGATTTTATTGTACTTTTTAGTATAGCGGCTACAAAAATACCTCCAGGACCACCAAGTTGAATTCCTAAAATGTTGAAATCCCAAAATGTCAAATTTCCCAGAATGTTAGTTTTTTTCAGTTTCGCAAAATGTTGAATTCTTATAACGTTGAAATATTAGAACGTTGAATTCTCAAAATGTAGACTTTCAACATATTGGGAAAGTCAACATTCCGAGATATCAACATTTTAGGAATTCAATTTTGTGGTCCTGATGTCTCAACTAGGTATACGTCTGCGGCGTCCGCGAACGTCATCGCCGGATGCATCCGCGGACACGTAGAGGGGGTGATTTGGACATCCGCGGACGCGTCCGCCACAGATCCGCTTGTTGTCGGGATTTGCGACCCGGATCAAAGGGCTCAAGGGCGAGCGTCCAGCATCGTCCCGCACCACACGTCCGACGCGCCGTCAGTCGGCCGCCGTCTACCAATGCGAATGCATGCATGCAAGTCCCTGGTTTACCACCAAGACAATACAAAAAAATTACAAAGTCATTACTTACGTATTTTAATAAGATGCCCATGACGCATTACGTAACTGGCGCACATAAACGGGATCAATAAAATAGGGTATTTTTTAAATCGTGGTGTGGCTGCTATAGTTTTAACGTCCATCTTTCTCGCGTGTAGCGTCTGACGATATTGTACTCAGACTGAACGATCAACAGACGTGTGGACGGTTGGTGAAGATTCGTCTGCGGATGCATATGCCGACGTCCGCGGACCCATCCGCAGACGTGTAGTGGAGGCATTACAATACAAATCTCTGGTTGCTATTGCATTTATTAAGTTTCGAGTTGCACGACATCGACAGGAGAACGACAAAAACTGCCGTGGATAAACTTTGAAGCCAAATAACTTTAAATATTAGTGTAATATTATTATCTAATAGTCTAGTTTTAAAAGAGAAGGATATATGAAAATAAAATACAGGAATAAATGTAAGTAAAGTTTACAATTTATGTACTTTAAATAACTCAAAACGCGAGTACTCTGCGTTTTGACACGGAAAGCGAACGAAAAAATTTGTTACAATTATTATTTATTTAATTAATATAAAATAAATCGATTCCGAAACATCAGGCCTCTATGTAAAAAGTGTCTTTTCATAAATGTATTGATTATTTTTGTATTATGATATTGTATACTAAAAAATAAGTTAAAGAGGAATACCCTGATTGCTATGGAAGTGATAAAAAATCAAAACTAGATTTTTTTAAATCTTTTATGGTACATCATACAAAGTGGTTTTTTTTACAAATATCGGTTTTATTTCCTATTTGTACGTCAGTGGATCTATCAGCTATTAATGCATCGCTCGGGACCCTTGCTACCGTTCCGTAATTCTGTAATTCTTATTTATGCAAATTCAACTTTTTGGGATTCAACATACCGCAAAATCATCTCTCTGCGAATTCAACATTTTAGGATTCAACAAACTGCAAATTCAACTTCATGCAATTTGGACGTATAGAGAATTCAACTTTATGGGAGTTCAACATTTTAATATTCAACATTCTGCAAATTCAACTTTTTGCAAATCCAACATTTTAGGAATTCAACTTTGTGGTCCTGGAGGTTAATAAAGTCATGTAGGCAGGACCATAAACCTTAAGAGGTTATTTTTCCGACATTTATGTATTGTGTAACAAGAACGAATGGTGGATTACATTTTATATCAGTCTTTAACCATATTTCCAATCATAATTATTAATGCTTATAGTATACATAATATTTAAAGAACAGTAGTAAAACGGTTAGTTTTTTACTATACAAATACATAATTCATATGAAAGCCTTGCAATACATATTTTCTTAATCAAACACTATTAAAGTTGAATGTATTTAATTATGAAGATGCTTGTAAATCATTTTTGATTAATTCTTCGACTTTTCGAACGCATCCCGCCTTAAAACTACTTTCATCTATCAAAGTTTTTATCCGACTCTACCTGCGCGTGATGGCAGTACATTTGTTAAAGCCGCAGACACACCTGCGCTTTGTTCCAGACAAATGACGTGTAGTGTGCACACGCCTTACACTTGTAGTTGCCAAGTTGCCGGGATTTACTTTTGTTGCAAGATTTGAGATTTGTGCTTTTCTTGAAATTATGCGATTTGTATGGATTTAATGCGGACATTTATATTAGACTCTAGTGGCCCGATTTCGAAAAAAATGGATACTTATGTCAAACGGTAGGTACTGGGCTCAAAAGTTATAAATGTATATTTTTCTTTAAGTGCTTCATTTGTTAAGTGGCTTCTTTAGCTTTGTTTCTATCTTTTAGCCGAGTTATTTTTTAAGTGGTACCTAAAAAAGGAATTGAAAATAATAAGTACCTTTAGGTTTTTTATAATGTTTTTTAAAACTTGTTTTTGTGTCCCTCGGTTGGGCTGGTCATCCCACCATCTCCGTCGGGGCTTGCCTCGTCTTTGTCGCCCATTTTGCGGCACCCACTTGAAAGCTACAGTATTTTTATATTATTCCAATAATATACCTAATGTGAAACTAATTGCATTACTAAGTAAATACATTAGGTACATGCTCCAATATTAGCTTACCATAATGGTCACAATGTTTTGCACCTATATACATAATATGTTATAGTTATTACGGTATATATTAATGCGACTAGATGCATAAAGCAGCAGACCGAGCTCTGTGGCGTACCTTGGAGGAGGCCTATGTCCAGCAATGGACTGCAACGGGCTGATGATGATGATGATGATGATGATGATGATGATGAACCAGTAAAGATACATACTATTACATTTATGTATTTTTACTTAAATATTTTTGTTTGTGCCTTAACACATAATATTATATTTACACATAATGTAAATATGTACATGTTCACACACATGCGTCTCGTATAAACACTTGTATGTGCGAGTATAAGACAACCAGCGGCCATCTCAGGTCAATTGCTCCAAATGATCGCGTAATTCAGCCGACAATGCTTCAATTAGACTAAACCGATTGTAATGAAACTCTCGCTTCTCCTCCAATTTATTAGTTTAGTGTGGCTCGTAATGCTTCCTGCAAACTTTTAGCAGTTTATACTATACGAACAACCACACGGTTTCAATTATTTTAAGTATCTATAAAATAAGTAAAAAAAGTTTTAAGTTAAACGGTTTTTATTGCACCAAAAACTAGAAAATAAAAAATTGTTATAACTAACCGTAGATGCAACTTTCTGTAGATTACTCACGTGAAACTATTATCACTGTAGTTGTCCCAAGTCGGATGCTGAAAGCCACGTTTAGCCTCTATGTCAGTGGATTAAGCGTTACCTAATCGGAAACTTTTACCAAACTGAAATAAAAACGTGGGGCGTACGCAATTGTGATTAAGTTACTATAGTTATTTAAGAACACGCATATAAATCAAGACTGTAATAAGTTTTGTTTTGGCCTTAATAAAAGCTATTTACCTCTGTGGAATTGATGGAACTGATGGATAATTAATTGCAAAATTAAAGCTACAAATTCCATATTTTGAACTTGTATGTTTCTTTCTTCATAATAACGCCCCACGTTTTTATTTTAGTTTAGTAAAAGTATCCGATTAGGTAACGCTTAATCCACTGACATAGAGGCTAAACGTGGCTTTCAGCATCCGACTTGGGACAACTACAGTGATAATAGTTTCACGTGAGTAATCTACAGAAAGTTGCATCTACGGTTAGTTATAACAATGTTTTATTTTCTAGTTTTTGGTGCAATAAAAACCGTTTAACTTAAAACTGGTTCCGGGTTCGAATCCCGGCGAGGGCATTATTTGTGTATTTATTTATCACAAATATTTGTTCCTTGGTCATGGATGTCTATGTATATAAGTAGCTATATGTATCTGTCTATTATATATATCGTCGCCTAGTACCCACATCACAAGCCTTAATTGAGCTTACCGTGGGACTAGGTTGATTTGTGTAAGATGTCCCAAGATATTTATTTATTTTATTTATTTTTTTATTTTATAACTTTTTTACTTATTTTACTATCAAGTTTTTAGTGCAATTGTTAAGTTATTTCTGATACTATACCGATGTTGCTTGTAATAATTATGCATGCTAAGTAGCGTTTATACTCTCGCGCTTTCATCACGAATCACGACACATATGTAAACGTAATGGACATTATTTTATGTGTAACGGGAGGCGAATCCCTGCTGAAGGGATATTTTTAGAAATCCGACACCATTTTTTTAATTTAATATCTGGATTGACAAATAAAAACCAAAGCTCAGCGTGGTTAATGTAAGGTTGAATGCCCGAAGTATCTCAAATGGACGTGTGCCGCAGGCCCGACGGCTCGCCCTACGCGAACCACTCACGCTGTCACTCTATCAGCTGGATTGCCGCAGGCCTGACGGCTCGCCCTACGCGAACCACTCACACTGTCACTCTATCAGCTGGAGGGCCGCAGGCCCGATGGCCCGCCCTACGCGAACCAGTCACGCTGTCACTCTATCAGCTGGAGGACCGTAGGCCCGACGGCTCACCCTACGCGAACCACTCACGCTGTCATTCTATCAGCTGGAGGACCGCAGGCCCGACGGCTCGCCCTTCGCGATTCACTCACGCTGTCACTCTATCAGATGGAGGGCCGCAGGCCTGACAGCCCGCCCTACGCGATTCACTTACGCTGTCACTCTATCAGCTGGAGGGCCGCAGGCCCGACGGCTCGCCCTACGCAAACCACTGACGCTGTCATTCTATTAGCAGGAGGGCCGCAGGCGCGACGTCTCGCCCTACGCAATCCACTCACGCTGTCACCCTATGAGTCTATCAGCCGGAGGGCCGCAGCAATGACATACCTACGGTACTAAACCGTGGTCGCTTACAATGGGCCTCATAAGAAGGCTCAAAGTCACTCAAAGGGCAATGGAGAGGCCTATGCTAAGAGTCTCTCTGCGAGATCGGATTACAAATGAGACCATCACCAGCAGAACCGAAGTAACCGATATAGCTCTTCGAATCGCTAAACTGAAGTGAGCGGGGCTCGTCGCGCGTGGATTGCGTGGAACCGATGGTCGTTGGGACGGTAAGGTTCTCGAGTGGCGGTCACGTACCGGAAGGCGCAGCGTGGGTAGGCTCCCCACAAGGTGGACTCGTGACCTGGTGAAGGTCGCTGGATGCGGGTGGCACAGGGCCGATCCTTGTGGCAATCTTCGGGGGGCTATATTCACCAGTGAACGTCTTTCAGCTGATATGATGATGATAATTCAATCCATATGTTTCTACCAAATATCTAAAGCAGTACTGCAAAATCTACATATCGCTAAACCTAGCGCTAGTGGCAGGCAGTACACTGGAGTATCAGATTTGAGGAGTTGGATGTTAGTATTAAATTTGCATGTTTCTTCTTAATATCTAAAGAACTTCTTTAAAATCAAGATATCGATAAAAGATAAACCTTGCGGTTATTGTAGGCAGTACTGCAGCATCAGGAGTGATAAGTTGGAAGTCAAGATCAGGCTGTTAGTATTTGATTATGCCCAACATGCTATACTTTCATTTTCACGTGTCTAACACTCTCGGTTAAGGTAAGCAGTACGTCTGCAGCATCAGGCTTTGAGGATACAAGGATACAAATATTTTAATATTGCATTGTCATGGGGACTTGATAAGAGTTCCAAATTTTATTGATTTTGGTGCAGTAGAAGTGGTCGAAAAATCGATTACAAGATTTGAAGCATCGACGACAGTTGATACGCGGTGAAGTTAATAAAAACCGTTTAAAAACACGGTAGTAGACATTGCGATCGCTAATCCGCTTGCCCAGCGTGGCGATTATGAGCAATTTATCTACTAATGGCGTCTATACGCATAGTTAATAGGAGAGGACTACGTCCAGGGGCCTATTTCTCAAAAGCTTGTAACTTGTAATACAAGCGGAAGTCCTTATCTAACTTATGGTGTGAAAAAGAGACTTCCACTTGTATTACAAGTTACAAGCTTTCGAGAAACGGGCCCCAGCAGTAGACTAAGATAGGCTGATGATGTGTGATCTAAAACACATGGTAAGTGCACAATGCTTAGATAATGCCGCCTTTAAAAACAGGGTGTAAAATTAGGAAATCATTCATGGGTAATTGTGTAAGATTTTATAATAAACTTCCAGTAAATGTTACTGAATTTTCAGTCAACAAATTTAAGAATTTTGTAAAGCGTAAACTTATATCTAAAGCTTATTATAGTACACAAGACTACATGAATGATAAAACACCGTGGGAGTAATTTAGGATTTAATTATTAGTTTGTTAAAGTCATGACATTCAATTACGATAATTTACGCTTGGAGACCTTGTACATCTCCAAACGTGCATTATATAATGTTATTATTATATACCTATTCGGAGAGAAACCTTACTTCTCTATAAATTATTACTTATAAATGTTGTGACTTTTAGAGACTTTACATCTCTTGTTATTATTATTATATTTCAATTTGTTTAAAATCAATTTTATGTTTTTTTTTTAATGCATGTTAGTTGTAAGATGTACCATCATTGTTTGAAAAAATTATTCCCGCCAAGTTTCTTACCGGTTCTTCTTGGGTCAGCGGTGTAGGGTTCGAACCGGAAGTAGTTTTCATATCTAGACGATTCAAAAGAGTTTGTTGCTATTCCAATTTGAATAAAGAATTATTTGACTTTGACTTTGGTGCTTAGTGCTTAGACAAGTTGCTAATCGCTAACGCCAATCGTAAACGAAAGGCAGCTACCTGTCTTTGTCGAATTAATAAGAAAGAGTGACAGAGAGGGAAAACTACGATACGCTACTAAACGCTAGCGATTGGCAACTTAGCTAAGCATTCAGCAGTGTTATTCACTAAGGAAACCGCCTTGCTGTCAGCGCTGTGACAGCGCTGCGGCAGCGTCGAACCTAAAAATGGTATTCACTAATGTACTTTAAACGACACTAGTGCTCGGCGACAAATGCGGCGTGAGCTGGAACTACACTGCGTCGAGAGTTTGACGTTTAATGTATGAACTTCGTATTCTCTAACGAAAAACAGCGACGAACTCGCCCGCAACCTCACTCACAGCCTCGATTCCTAATGTCAAATCAAACAGCTAGGATTTTAGACAAGGCTGTCTCGACATCGAGCTCGTTGACGAACGCAGCGTCGAATGTGTCAATAAGAGAATAGCATAGCAGGAGTATTCACTTTATATTCGGTAAAAGCGATAACTATATATCTATTACATATATCGTCGCCTGGTACCCACATCACAAGCCTTAATTGAGCTTACCGTGGGACTAGGTCGATTTGTGTAAAAATGTCCAAAAATATTTAAAATACTTATTTATTTATATTATAAAATTTATAAATGAGCCGAATTCATGGACTTAACATTAGAATGGTGTAAAACCTAGGAAGGTCCAATAAAAAAATATGCTTACCTTGACATAATGAGAATTCCCGTTGTTATAAGAATACTTGAACATGGCACCCACAACACAATCTCACTTTTATTACAACATTAAAAACAACTTTTATATAATGTATATTCCATATAAAACCGCACAGTAGATACCATACCGTCTGATCACGACTGCATTTACATAAACACTATACAAAAAACGTAGGATTTTTTATGTCTAATCTAGAGAAATATATTTAATTATCCAGCTGGTCTACAAAACTACTCAATGCATAGATCAAGGATGCAAATAGGTATGCTAAAAGATCAAGTCTAGATATTTTCGTTTGAATCTCTTGCCTAATGTCTACTTTAAATCACGTGTACTTTTTGTTTGAATTTCTTGCTTAATGTGTAAACATTCATTTGATGTCGTATCTATTGAAAGCCAAGTATTGATGAAGCGATCATGTGTCGTGACTTGATTTTCACTTCAACCATGGCATCATAAGAGTGAGAGTGACAGAGGCAAAACCTCGTAATTTACGGATTTCGAATTTCGCTGTAGGGCTGCAGTTTCCGTTGTCGTGTACAGCCGTCACAAGCTGTCAAAATGTTAAGCTGTCTTATTGAGTATCAGGTACGGTAGGACCGGTGGTAGTTTACTCTCTTCTTTTGTCTTTTTCACTGCTTTCAAATCACATTAACAATGCTACATAGAAAATATACGCTATTCTTCACACACTATTGTTCAGTTTTGTTTCACATTATTTCAATTAGCATTCTTCTTCTTCTTCTGAGCCGTATAGCCTCATGTCTGAGGGACGTGAGTCCTATTGAGTATTCTTCCTGTCACTGCTCTCCAGGCCGTTCGATCTTCGGCCATATGAATGGTTGCCTGGAGTAAAGTTTGGGTTATATTTTGGACAACATCCGTCCATCTACTGGGTACACGCCCCCTACTACATAGCATTACTCGTCTTCAATTCATTGAAACACATTCCAAACTTAATATCAAGGGGCACTATTTGTTAGTTACCTATATGTTGTACCCGTATATTTAATATTAATATTAGAAAACACTATACAAACTACGTCGCCGTGTTATAACGATGTAATAAATTGATATTATTTTAATTAAAAATCCCGTATTGAAGCAAGCATTGTTAGGAACAATCAGTCCGTTACGAGCTCCGATAGTAACTGAGGACTTGAGTCAGTCAATTGCGGGTGGTAGAGTACCATATAATTTATAGTCCACTACAAATTAAAAAAAATGGTTTAAAAATCTTTTCATATTATCCTTACATTTGGCATGACGTAACACCCGTGGTCGCAGGCAGAATGTCTGCCAGGATTATATTATAATATTAAACGTAAGTTTACACGATTAAGACCCGTTTGTCGCTAAAATGTGAGTGATAATGGTGACGTGTGGTGACGGCAGTAAGAATACATTTGTCACCACCCCAACTCTTCCCGCGGGTGTTGTAAGAGTCGACTAAGGGATTGAAGTGTCACTGACTATTCTTTGATTTCATTGATGACGGGCAGCAGCGTCATTATAGTGGACACATTACTGCGATCGCCAATCCGCTTGCCCAGCGTGACGATTATGGGCATTTGCCTCCTAATGCGTCTATACGCATAGTTAATAGGAGAGGCCTACGTCCAGCTGTGGACTGAGAAAGGCTGATGATGATGAAAGCAAGGATTTTTTAAAATTATTAGTAAAACAAATGCTCAAGTACCTACACCTTTTTTGACGAACTATATAGAAGCTCTAAAGATAGAATCAAGCAGAGTTTGGAAATAAAATGTTGCCCCTTAAATATATGGGATATAAAGTTATGGAATTAATACTTTATTTTACATGAAACATCAGTAAACCTCATTTTTTTACGAAACACATTAAATTTACAATATAACGGTATTGTTTCCTCTGTGGCACGATACTCTACGTTTAATTTAGGTTCATAGCGCACTTGATACAGCGTGCTCTCAATACGTTTTGCATTGAATGGACAACGATAATAACATCTAATGAAATGAAGTACATCGCCTGTCTTCTGAGCGGTAGTACTCGAACACAAGAAGCTCTTATATAACACGATAGATGGTAGAGTCATCATCATCAGCCTATTCAGTCCTCTGGTGGATGTAAGTCTCGCTAAGAAAGATATACTCGTACAAAACAGAATAAACACAGCGTGGCTTAAGTGGAGATCACTTAATACGGGTGTCCTATGCGACCAGCGCATACCTACTTATTAAAATAAAAGGAAACGTATACAGGGTGTAATCGATAAGTGTTTACAGGCCATAATTCCGTAAATATGAGAGATATCAGAAAACTTTTAACAGTTATCGAAAGTACGTTACCCATCGAGTAAAATTACACTAATAACTTTTTTGAAATAAAATCAGAAATACCCCAAATATTACTTTCAAACCCTTCCATACATTTACGTATAGTAGGTAACCGTTCTTTCAAAGATAGGTAACCACATTTTAACTTAAGAATAAATAATATTTTCTTCGGTTACCGCGAGGATTACTCATAAAATAAAACTATGAAAACGGATAAACTCGCGTATATCCCTTACAGCACGAGAAATTTTTTATTGGATTTCATATGTGAAATTATGTTTTTTATTGCATTTAAGCCCCATTGAAAGACAAAAAAATAGAAAAAAAATCCCCCTCCCATAATTTAGGTGGAAACCCCCCCGCACGATCGTTTCATTTCGTAACGACCCCTTGAAATATATTTTTTTATTTTTATTTGTCTCGATGGAAGTTTTAAATTAAAAAACAGTTTTTAAAGACGTAAATAATCTTTTATTTAGTCGCTTTTAGATGTTTTACATGTAACTTACATGAAATAACAAAAAAAAAACTTATTTTAGTACTCATTATTACTAACAGTACCTAATAATTGAGATTTTGTGTCAGTCTTTAACCTATCTGGCATGTTATACATAAAAAATCTATAAAAAATTGCTTCGAATTATACACTTACTAACAATAAAAAAAGTGAATGGTATCATTTGTTCATTAATACTGTAATATGATGGAACCCTTTCTATTTTTTTGCAACCATCACGTACAGCATTGATAGCGGGTTGTACTTTCCAAAGAGGATTAGTATTACCTGGTGGAGCTGTATCAGTTGAAACCACATGAATATTATGCCGGAGCGAAAAGAAACGGTCTCTAGTCATTACACTAGCAATCATCTCCAGTCTCATATCTTGGCGCCAGTACATTTATGTATTCGGGGATAGCCAATACAACCCATAATTAACAGTACTCCGATGAAATTTTTAATTTCGGCCGCCGTAGTTTTTAGTTCTTTGCCTGTTGTACGCATGTAATATAGATTCGTACATTCCGCACAGTTCTTAAAAAAATCATCATTAAAATATTCCGAGAAGTACTCAAGTGGCAACCGGACAACGCCAGACCAAGGTTGAGGTGGGTAAGAGTGATCTTTATCATCATATGTCATCAGTCTTGCTCTATGTGATGAAGGCGGGTCGGCCGATAGACTTCTCAATCTGGATCGTTCACGAACAGAGGTGCAGCCTCTGGTAGATGACGATCGACCACGACCTCGTCGAGTACCACGGCTACCAGTTCGGATTCTGCTAGATGACCGACTACGACTGGATGATGTACCTGGGTGTTTAGCCAAGTTGCCAATCGCTAGCGCTTGCTAGCGCATCGTAGTTTTCCCTCTTTGTCACATTAATATGAAGGAGTGACAGAGAGGGAAAATTACGATGCGCTAGCAAGCGCTAGCGATTGGCACCTTGGCTAAGCATCCTGGTTGGGGAGAATCCGAACGTGGTATATCATTATCATTTTGAGCGAACAACTGTGGTCTTGTACAGAAGATGCTCGTCCACGTCATCTATCTCTACGGGGTCTACGGATACTTAGATCACGGTTGTTACATACCCGACCACAGTTGGATGGCGAAATCAATTGAGGCAAATCTGGAACTTGCTTCGGAGGAAATGGGCTGGTCCTGGCACTAATTATCATTTCATTTTTCACCGAACGGCTTCTTCTAGGTGCTCCCGTACCTGAAGTGAGGGTAGGTGACCGACTACGACGAAATGAAAGAGATCTAAACTCAGGTTCAGTTAATTCATCGCCACATACATCACTTTCATCAGAGCTAGTACCGCAATTACTGGTTTCTGCGGTATTGCGTACAAGGATTTCAAGGTGGGACTCATCGAGGGCCGATACATTTCCATCGCCAATGATTTCAGCCACCAAATCGTATGTTAAAAGCCCTAAACAAAACACATCCATATGTTAGTAATACTATTTATATTTTTGACTTACGTCCTGACACGCACGATCGTGCTTTATAACTTTAGGTACGCATAAAAATCTTGAAAAGCTATAAAAGCGCTAGATTACTCCCATACGGGATACTAGAACGTTTAATCAAATTAAAAAACAATAAACCACATTTAAAAAGCACATGTTAAAAAAAATTGTAAATGCCTACTTATGGTTCGGCCGTCCGTCATGTACACGTCCATGCTTGACGCTTGCCTCACCGGCGAATGACCCGCGAACCTAGCCGTGCGGATTTTGCAACGAATAATAATCAAACGTACGATCGATCGATGCCGTTCTGAGGCGGCAAAGTTGATTATGTTTGAAATTTGATTTTTTTAAAGTTGAACGCACGGTCGTATTAGAGGGTGCTGAAAGGGATATTAACTAATTTTAACTTCATTCCGACGTTTCGAACACTTTACAGGGTTCGTGGTCTGCGGATGACTGACAATGGAGGAAATTTGATAGATCTACCTCCATCAAAATAAGAAAGATAAGTACAAAACTACCCACCAAAGAAAAAATTACTAAACCACAGACAATAAATTTTAAGGGTGGATGTACATACAAAATTTGCAAATTAAGCTAGTTATTCATTACAAATATTTTCAGAATGAAGACAAGAGACAAAATAAATAATCTACGCCGGTTCTATCCCTACGCCACTGCCTGAGAAGTATTTCCTTCCTTTGTATGATTGTATTGTTAGGAAGGTATCCCAAAATTGGGACCGGCAAGAAACTCAGCGGGACAACTCTTTTCAAAAAAACATTTGTAGTACATCTTAAGATCATCATGCATTAAACCAAAACATACAATTTTGATTAATAAGGAAATTTAAAATAATTTTGAAAAAATGTTGCCAGTACTAAAAAGGGGGGAATGGTCACCACCGCCAAATACATCAGCCTCACGGTTTATGTCTAGACTGTTCCTTTATCAGATGAACAACTGGATCCCAAGCTGGTGGTAGAGACAAGCTTCTTTCCATTCTATTAAAGTTTGGATATTTCATTATCTCAATAGCCTCACGCAACATTCTAGGAATGTTTCTCTTCTCCTTAACGAGAACCAAAGGCTTGTCAAACTTAATAGAATGATTCGGTCCATCACTGACATGCTCCCAAACCGCAGACTGTTGTCGACGGTGCTTGACATCGGCTATGTGTTCCTTCACCCTAGTAGTGATATTCCTCTTTGTCTGCCCAACATATGAAAGCCCACATTCACAGTCCATCTTATACACTCCTGCATTCAGTAAGGGGGTGCTATACTTAACAGGCCTCAGAAACTGCGACATCTTCTTCATTGGCTTAAAATAGGTTTTAATAGAAGCACGTTTCAAGATGCGGCTGATCCTGTCTGTAACTCCTCCAACAAAAGGCAGAACGGCTGGCCTGCGCTCAACAGTGGGAATCTTCATACGAGTCTTCTGATCGGCTCGAGGGATCTTCAGGTTGTTTGCCCGAAGTGCCTGCCTAGCATGCCGAAGCTCCGCAGCTAGATGCCGATCATCGCATATCTTTTGGGCTCTCTGAAACAAAGATTTGCCTACAGTAGCTAGTTGGCTGGGATGGTGGTGGGAATTGCCATTTAAATACCTATCAGTGTGAGTAGGTTTCCTATATACAGTGTGACCCAAAGTTTTATCCGGATTTCTTATAACCAAAACATCTAAGAAAGACAGAGAACAGTCATTTTCTAAATCCATAGTAAATTTAATTTTATCATGAATGGAATTTAAATGATCTAAGAAAGTTGAAACACTTCTTTTTGGAAGGATAGTAAAGGTGTCATCTACATATCTTTTAAATATCTTCGGCTGCATGGGAGCCAATGAGAGTGCTCTCTCCTCGAAGTCCTCCATAAAGATGTCTGCGACAACAGGAGAAACTGGAGACCCCATCGCCACGCCATCCACTTGAAGGTAGAATTCACCGTTCCATAGTGAGTAGCCAGATGTAAGGCAATGTTCCAACAACTTAGCGTATTCCTCTGACATGTTCTGCTCCCTTAACCTTCTCTTGACAATTTCAATGCAGTCTTGCACAGGTAAACTGGTGAATAGTGACTGGACATCAAAACTGACCATGATTTCCTCATCCGTCAAAGTTAGGTCTTTAATATCACGGATGAACTGGTATGAATCCTTTGTATGTGTGCTACTATTACCACGCAGAGGTGAGAGAACACCCGCTAGGTGCTGAGCCAATTTATAGGTGGGAGCATCAATTTGACTCACTATAGGACGCAACGGGGCACCTGGTTTATGAATTTTAGGCAACCCATACAACTTTGGTGGCATTGGGGAATCAGGAACTAAACTTGGAACATCCAGATTAAGGTCGTCCGATACATAGCCACATAGCCGATGTCAAGCACCGTCGACAACAGTCTGCGGTTTGGGAGCATGTCAGTGATGGACCGAATCATTCTATTAAGTTTGACAAGCCTTTGGTTCTCGTTAAGGAGAAGAGAAACATTCCTAGAATGTTGCGTGAGGCTATTGAGATAATGAAATATCCAAACTTTAATAGAATGGAAAGAAGCTTGTCTCTACCACCAGCTTGGGATCCAGTTGTTCATCTGATAAAGGAACAGTCTAGACATAAACCGTGAGGCTGATGTATTTGGCGGTGGTGACCATTCCCCCCTTTTTAGTACTGGCAACATTTTTTCAAAATTATTTTAAATTTCCTTATTAATCAAAATTGTATGTTTTGGTTTAATGCATGATGATCTTAAGATGTACTACAAATGTTTTTTGAAAAGAGTTGTCCCGCTGAGTTTCTTGCCGGTCCCAATTTTGGGATACCTTCCTAACAATACAATCATACAAAGGAAGGAAATACTTCTCAGGCAGTGGCGTAGGGATAGAACCGGCGTAGATTATTTATTTTGTCTCTTGTCTTCATTCTGAAAATATTTGTAATGAATAACTAGCTTAATTTGCAAATTTTGGATGTACATCCACCCTTAAAATTTATTGTCTGTGGTTTAGTAATTTTTTCTTTGGTGGGTAGTTTTGTACTTATCTTTCTTATTTTGATGGAGGTAGATCTATCAAATTTCCTCCATTGTCAGTCATCCGCAGACCACGAACCCTGTAAAGTGTTCGAAACGTCGGAATGAAGTTAAAATTAGTTAATATACGCGAGTTTATCCGTTTTCATAGTTTTATTTCTTAAGAATAAATGTTAGATTAATTATTTCATAAACGGCAGTATTATTCATCATATCAGCCGAAAGACGTTCACTGCTGAATATAGGCCTCCCCCAAAGATTGCCACAATGACCGGTCCTGCGCCACCCGCATCCAGCGGACTCCTGCGACCTTCACCATGTCATCAGTCCACCTTGTGGGGGGCCTACCCACGCTACGCCTTCCGGTACGTGGCCGCCACTCAAGAACCTTCCCGCCCCAACGGCCATCGGTTCTACGCGCAATGTGCCCCGCCCAGTGCCACTTCAGTTTAGCGATTCGGAGAGCTATTTCGGTTACTTTGGTTCTGCTGCGGATGGTCTCATTTTTAATCCGATCACGCAGAGAGACTCCTAGCATAACCCTCTCCATTGTCCTTTGGGTGACTTTGAGCCTTCTTATGAGGCCCATTGTAAGAAGTATTATTTTCTATTTCTATTTCTATTTTCTATTTCTAACTTAGTATTTTTAATAATACTTCATCTATTTAGAAATAATAATTAATGTAATTTTACTCGCTGGGTAACGTTCTTTCGGTATCAGTTAATTTTTCTGATATCTCTCATATTTACGGAATTATGGCCTGTAAACACTTATCGATTACACCCTGTATAAAAGAGCAGTAAGACCAGCTCTACTCTACGGCTCCGAATGCTGGCCAATTCGTAAAGTGGACGAACAAAAAATGCACGAGACAGAAATGAAAATGCTCCGCTGGTCTGGTGGAGTCACCCGTTTGGACAAAATAAGAAACTAGTATATCCGCGGAACCTTTAAAATTGCTTGCATCCAGGACAAAATGAGAGAAACCCGACTGCGTTGGTACGGCCATGTTATCAGACGGTAGGATGACCATATGATTAAAAGAGTACTTGCCATAGAAGAGGGAAAGCGTGGCCCTGGGCGACCACCCGCAACCTAGGCACAGACAATAAAGAATGACCTGAAAACTGTCAATGCAGTATCGGAGACAACCCACAACCGTGCTATGTCGCGCAAATATACTAGGAGGGCTGACCCCAAGTAAAGTGGGATAAGGGCCAGGAAAAAGAAGCAGAGATATTTGTTTTATTTATTAGGTGCAATGATCTGTACAAAATTAAGACATAGACATAAAACATTTATTCGTGGTATGGGTTTACAACAGTTAGCCTGGTTCCTGCACTAGGCAAAGCCTGTACTGCAGGTAACCAAAATTCGGAAAAGATACTTAATTGAAATTCCCTTTACCAAAACCGTGAAACAACATAGATACGAACAGTAATTACAAAGGAAACAAACTAATCCTTCTCCAAGGATTATAACAGACTTCAAAGAGCCATCCATTTGCCAAATTCGTTTTTCCATTACACAAATTGGTAGGGGTTAACTTTTGTATGGTAAGTGCGTGACGTACAAACGCGTTTATAAATATGTATACACTTAGGAACTTATTACTAGAGGAAGAAGCTTCAAAATTGTATACAATTGTCAAAATATTTATGGAGGCGACCGTATCTGTACTTATGCGTTTAGATGTTTCTTTATGTCTGCTGCGATTGATTTGCAAGTTACAACGAATCTGCAAAAATGTGTTTGGTACAAGGGTCAAAATTCTTTTCGTTGTCTTATTTTGTGTCCGTAAAAACCGTGACACAGTTGTGATTTTTGTATGAGATGATGTTTTGTTTCCAATTTTTGATGTATGGCTATGGATTAAAATCTATCGTGAAAAAGAAATACAAGTGCACCGGAATTTTCTTTAATATACCTACTGAGTCGAGACAGCAACTAGAAGCGTGTCAGTGTGGTATGAAACAAGACAACGAAAAGAATTTTGACCCACAAGTCGCGTGGTGATGGCAGTAAGAATACATAAGTCACCACCCCAACTCTTCCCGTGGGTGTCGTAAATCGACTAAAGGCCAAACCACACCAGATGAATGTGTAGCATTTATATACACGGGTGCGTTGTAACGTATGTAAATGTCATATTAGATGCCACACCGTCTGCGTGGCGTGCAAGCGGTGTGCCATCTACTATGACATTTCCGACGCTACAACGCGGACACCACACACACGTGCACGTATTGCATACGCATTCTGTGTGGCTCAGCTTTAAGGGATTGAATTAACTAACAATTCATTTACCGTAAAATCGGTTTACATTTGTCCTATGGAGTAACATTGCCCACCCAAAAAAATCCATCTTGGCAAATTAGTAATTGAATTAAAACAAGATTATTTGGTGGATATCGTTTAGTAAAAATGAGTATTAGAAATGTTACTCCCTAGGGCTAATGCCGTGTGCCGTGTGGTGACGGCAGTAAGAATACATTTGTCACCACCCCTACTCTTCCCGCGGGAGTCGTAAGAGTAGACTAAGGGATAGAAGTGTCGCTGACCATTCTTTAATTTGATTGATGATGGGCAGCAGCGTCATCATAGTGGACACATCACTGCGATCGCCAATCCGCTTGCCTAGTGTGGTGATTATGGGTATTTACCTCCTAATGCGTGTATACGCATAGTTAGTAGGAGAGGCTTACGTCCAGCAGTAAACTAAGACAGGCTGATGAGGTGAGGTGAGAGAGCTAATGCAACCCAACTTTACCGGTATTTATTTCATGATGGGCAGCAGCGTCATCATGGTAGACACACTGCGATTGCTAATCCGCTTGCCCAGCGTAGCGATTATAGGTATTACCTCCAAATGCATCCATCCACACGTACGAGTAGATATAGGAGAGGCTTATTGTCTAGGAGTGGACTAAATTAGGCTGATGATACCAACCCTGTTCGTTCCGAACTATTTGGCTATTTTATCTACTACAATGTATTTAACGCTAACTGCAGCAATATCCCAGAATGTTACTCGTATATCCAATAAGATCCAGTAATAGACAAGGGTAAAATAACATATGCGGTGCTTCACCTAATGTCTGTAAGGCTGAGTGCCCTAATGGGGTCGTTACCTGCGTATTGTCGTTAATGGTACGGCTATGGTTTGTATGGATTTGAGAAGGCTGTACTTTAGAGAGACGTGTTAGACCATTATCTAATCAGAATAAGTCATATTATTAGTATGATTTAAAATGGAGTGCTTAAGTTGCTTTTAAATTTGTAGTATTGAGCATTTCAGCTCTATTGTTCGACGTCCAGGGGCCCGTTTCTCGAAAGCTTGTAACTTGTAATACAAGCGGAAGTCCTTATCTAATTAATAGTGTCAAAAAGAGACTTCCACTTGTATTACAAGTTACAAGCTTTCGAGAAATAGGCCCCAGATGTTTACAAAATAGATTTTCAGCTGTGGTAGCTCGTAAAGCATCAGTGATAACTCATTTCAATAATCTAAAAATGGTCGCTCTTAAAACAATCGAGGTGATGCTGTGGATGAGAATAAGGACGATGGTAGTGGTTGTAACACTGCGAAACAAGCGACTTAGAAGAATACCATAGTTTTTCCACTTTTAATATCCAATGAAGAGCCAGAAAAGATGTATATTGCTGGTTTATCACCCCACTGAAAAAATTGTGTGCTAGCCTCGCGCCGACATTATGTCCAAACTTGCACAAATCAAAATAGAAATAGGTCTTAATTTTTGACACACAGTTCCAAAATTGATTCACACTTATGTATGTCCTTTGGGTAGGACACATGCAGGCAGGAGGATATACATTAGGGTGGATCGCGGTTGTATGAGTTTTTTTTATTTTATTTCAAACGTAATGGGCTAGTGAAAAGTAGATGCTCTGCTTATTACTTTAAAAGGAAATTAACTTATTTTTTAAAATTTCTTAGTTTTAATACTGCCCCAAGCCTGTCAAACATCAACCATATTGTAATCTGTGGGCCACATTTTGGCAAAGATAACTATAATTTTGGTGTATCGTTTTAGTCTGCGTCTGATAATAGTTATAAAGACTAGGCTAGAATCGCGGAAAATAATGCCGGTATTTGACACAAAGAGAGATTACAAACTAATGTAAGCGTGCGAAATTTTGACAATTTTCCAAGGTATTTTCTAAGATAAAAAGTCATGTTAATTGCAAGAAATGTGTACTACTAGATTATTTGTATCTTTTTTAATAATAAATAGATGATTTGAATATTTTTATTTTCTTTTAATGGCCTTAAACACCGACTTAGATCTGTCTATAATTTTCATATTTTCAGTGGTCTTGGGGCAGTACAAGATGTACGAATATTAAGAATTGACCATAATGTTTTTCATTTACTTTATTATGGAGCATCGATTTAGAACTAGCCCATTTCGAAAATCGAAAAAAAAAAATTCGATCCACCCTAATATACATCATTCCTCACATTTCGTACAGACTCAAAGAAACGTTAGACATAAAACAGATCCTATCAAAACTTATATTGCGCAGAACTCCAACGAAAGTAGAAAATCCATTGTCAACCAAAACCCATGAATTTTTAACCCGTCTTGCGGCGGGAAACTAGAAAATTCGAAAATGGAATTTCGCAAAAACTACGAACACACCGCTGGAGCCGGGCCAATGGCCGCCATAACGGAATTAATTACGCCAACAGATGGCGCTGATGGCCAGGTATATCATGTGAGACATGGTCAACATTTGGGAAATATTGGGCAAGTTTGCCATTTGCATGGAAAATGGCCCAAAAAGGCATAAGAACGATGGCGATGAATACGAAAAAAATACGATCTATTTTTCTCTCTGATTTGATAGGCAGCAAAAAATTAGTTTACGAGATCAGGCCTGCTACTGCGACCACCGAAGATCGCAAATTTCGGGGATTTTTCTCCGTCACTCTAAATGACGTCTTCGTTGCAGTGACAGAGACAAATCCTCGAAAATTGCGAACTTCGGTGTTCGCGGTAGTAGGCCAGAGGTCCATAACATAACGTAAAAGGTAAATTTCAAGGCGTACAAAGGCGCAGTAACAATGAACACAAATTTATGAAATCCGATTTAATCTCTCTCTTGTTTTCATAATACCTATTCAATAAATTGTATGCATCCATAATTCACTTACCTCGACTGATACAAACTCGTATGTATAAATTACTTAAAGGTTAACGAATTTTTGAGCCTCGCCAATGGAGCATTCCATGAAAACATCTACTTTTTGTCGCTTACGACTCACTATGGTAGCTACCCTAATAAAATATGCTAGCTGTTAGGAAACACTGTCAATCTTAAAGCCTTGATATGTTATTATTATGCCGTAACTCAGCTTACTAATTTAATTTTTCAAAAGTATTGAAAAAACAGTGTCGCTTACGACATGTTTTCATGGAATGCTCCCAATGCCAACCCTTCCAGTGAATTATTCAGAACCTATCTGCCGATCGATGTTTTAATCTAAACCCGTGCAAACAGGCCGGCAATCTATTAAATGACAGTTTTTTGCAAATGACAGTTATCTGCGTGATTGATTGCATTTGCATGCCCTAGGGTGTCGTTAAAGGTTCCACGCATGATGGATCAATGAGTATGCAAATATTGGAAGAGGAATGTATAGAAATATTGTCGGTTATTCTCTAAGGGCACTTTTTGATGCGTCAATCATGCGTGATTCGTTTATGTCATAACTGTGCCGTATTTGCTACGTTCATAACATAATTTTAGTGGGTATGTAATGTACATCTGTGAATGTGATGTGAAGAATTAAAGTAAATTTCATAACACAATGGAAACGATTGTAAATTTTGCTTTCATAAATCCTTAACTATGTATTTTTTCTGCAATGTACACAATTATAAACATGTTTTATTTTAAAAGCGATGCAATTCGTACTGGCGAGAGCGGCGAGCTATAAAAGGGATCGTAAAAATAAAAATCCTTAATTGCTAGGGTCTTCATCGATACTGTTCGATAACCCTCGACCTGCCTTCCGATAAGTTTTAGCTGATCCTGCATACACTGGTTTACAGCAGTATTTATGAATTTGTAAAGTATGTGCGGAGGATGAAGAATCATAGGATTTCATAACGTGACGGTTTTAGGGCCGCCCTACGTTTTAGTCCAACTATACGATGGAGTGAGATCGCGAGATTGCTTTACTCCTCTCACTTATAACATTGGACCAACGTGTAGAGCGGCCAATACTGATAGTACCTAAATGACTTATTGCAAATGCCATAGAGATACGTACTACTTTTCTTCGTAGCTACGCGAGTCTAGGTTCAAATGTAGGGCATTTGGTTCAGTGGCAATTTCAATATTTCAAAAAAAAAGTTTCCTTACCGGCCACTAATTTTTTCTTTCAGCACAGATGTAATGTATTTTTCTTCTACTTTTTATATTTATATATTTTAGTATATATACAAATATTTATAATATTGTAATGGGTCTATTGCCTGAATAAAAAAATATTAATTCATTCATTTTTTCATAGACTTTGTTACATAAACTCGAAATCATTCAAACAGCCGACTGGCTGCAAAATATTATCAAACCGGAATCAGAAAGGGATTCGAGAGTACTGTTGACATAAAAAATGACACAAGATTTACCAAGAAAAGAGTTGTTTATAGATGTAGTTAGTGATTAATTAATCTATTGTCTGTAAGTTATTGCACTTAAACTAGAAATATATTTTTATAGTTTTATAAAAATATCCTAAATTGACTTATACACTGTTGTGTCAACAGTACTTTCGAATCCCTTTCTAATCGCGGTTTGATAATACGCGTAATCGGAAATAAAACGAAAATCGAAAATCTAATGTCTAACTTCATTCACTGCACATGAAAGAAAGCCGCTAAGTGTTGTTTGTCCATTTCGGTCTCATCAATATATCTATAAGAGCGAAAGGAACAAACAATAAGAGAGCTTGCTAAGATCGGCGACGTTTATTAATAAGGGGGGGGGGGGGTGTTATGAAACAACTGGATAGGTAGAACAATGATCAAAGAAGGTGAAAAGCCTTTTATGTCTTCTATTTTCATTAACAACCCTGCTCAATACGGTCTTAACACAATTTCTTCCAGTCAATAAAACACGTCACTCAATTAAAACAGCAGACTTGAAGTTTCAGTCTAGATATTAAAGTTCAGCGACTCAGACGGCTCCCGTCTAAGAACCCTTTCAGAGCCTTACATTATTTCCTAATAGGGATACACTATGTACAGAGGACTTTCGTTCCGAGGATTCTAAACGTAGACGGCAAATAAAATAAGGCCCTTGACAGGAAAAGGCTGTCAGCGCGAGGGAAGATGTCTGGGTTCTGCATCTCAAGATAGGTTAGCCATTATTTTGTGCTATTAGTAAGGCCTAAACAGAGAGCGTCTATGTCTCTTTCCACGTATGAAAGGTAGACAGTTTTTTTTTTCATTCATGTCCTGGACGTTTCAGAACGATCATCACTATCACTACATAATATAAAATAAAGTCACTTTTTCTGTCCCTATGTCCCTTAGTACGCTTAAATCTTTAAAAGGACGCAACGGATTTTGAGGAGATTTTTTTTAATAGGCAGAATAATTCAAGAGGAAGGTTTTTATGTAGGTATCGTACCCGTGCGAAGCCGGGGCGGGTCGCTAGTAGTTTATAATTATGTCCATATCTCTTTCCACGTAAGTATGTAATTATTTATTCTATCAGCAAGAAAATAACAAAAAGAAATATTATAATAAAAATAAGCTAAACATAAAATACAGGTCACAACAGGTGGTCTTATCGCTAAAAAGCTTTATCTTCCAGACTACCTCTGGGTAGTAGGAAATTAATCATTATGAATAAAAGGTATGGAAGAACTAGTAGTTTTATTTTCACTGGACGTTTCAGAACGATGTTTTTAAACACAAGCAAACTTTCAACCCAAGAGAATAAAGACACCACAAATATAGTTACAGCTTATACAGATTTTCGTTCTAAAAAACATAATTCAAACATGAATTATTTATTTATTATGGAATAGATAATTTTTAATCTCATTGTTTGATTGTATACTTCATCATGTTATGTTATTGTTGGATATAGTATATGCCTCTCCTATACTCTATGTATAATCGCCACGCTGGACAAGCGGGTTGGCGAACGCAGTAGTGTTGTCCACTATGATGTTGCTAAGGGAAAAGTTAGGGTAGTGACATATTATCACCAATATAGTCGGTTATATACAGATTTAATATATTTTTTTATTTTTTCAGTGTAACAGATGTCTATTATATACCTTCACCTGTTGGTAAAATTGATAACTAAATATAAAATCACTGCCTCACATATCCATCCCCAGAGGCATAAAAGTATAATTGGAACCTCACCTTAATGTTTCCTTAGTCGCGCCTAAATTGTTTTTGAAAGCTTAAGGCGGGGTTTACGGGATTCTTCATGAACTTACTTAAGCTGGGATACATTTTGTTATTTAATGGGGGAGATAGTTGGCGGGGAAATAAATTGGGCGACATAGGTGCGTCGATCAATTTTCTTTGAGGCAGTATTTATGTCTTGTGCCAGAAAAACAAATACATGTGAGGTGAGTCTTTTTAAGGTTCCGTAGTAAAAAAGGAAGTGTTTAAATTTAGGGATCTTCAAATTTCTTTTTTTGAATACAATATTTTCGCAGAATCTTAACCATCCTAAAAAAATTGTGTCCCTCCCCTATAACGTTTATGGATCAAAGGTACGGAAAATATGGAAAAACCTTGGATATTATATATTATAGGCTTAAAGAATTCTTTAAATGAAAACTATTTCGATCAGAATCGACCCAGCGGTTTTTAAATAACTACGAAACTCTACACTGAGCATAGACCTGACATGCTCTTGGCTGGTTTTTAGTACCTTGAACTATAATGTGAAAGCTAATGCCGTCTTAATGATAATTGATATCGGAAGATGTTATCGTTATTACTATGGTTTAATTCAGCTTTTAAATACATGAAGGGTCCACGGAAAGAATATGTCTAGTCAATTCAAATTACTGAAGGAAAAACCACCTTACTTTTAACAGAACAAGGTGTGAATTTGCCCTGATTTTTTAAAGCACTGGACATGTTTTTTCTGTGGACCCTTCACATAATATTTGTCTAGGATCAAGTAATTATGTATACTTGTGATATTTTCGGGACTATCTTAATGAATATTCGGAAGTATTGTATGTAGTTATCGAATACAGTGACTTATTCTTTGTATGGAACACGAATCAGTTAAGCTAGAACTAAATCTAAAATTTATGACACCAATTTCTATGGCTAATATCATTATTTGTAATGCAAATCAGACAGCTCGACCTATTAAGCAGAACTAACTGCAACCAAGTTCGGCGATTTAAATTAGATGGTCGTGGTAGATGCATACTAAAGCAGATAAGATACCTACCTGGTTCTTGTTTTTAAGTTATTACAACTGTAACTACCTGTAAGAACCGTGTTCAAGGTATATAAGAGGATTAGAGGCATATTAGAGGAGAGTAGAATTATTGAGAATGAATTTCAGTTTACGTCACTAGGCGTTTACTTTGTATCTGTGGATAAATCAGTTTCTCTTGTAAGAGACTAGAGGAAACTTTCGTATTATGAATTACTATTAGATATGGTGCAAAAGATTTTATTATTAAATATATTAATTATTTGACATAATTCAATTATTATAATTTTAAATCGTAACTTATACTCGTACCATCGACACGACATAAAGTTTCTGTTAAATTTTAATCCCTTTCCAGTAAAAGTGTCAAAATTACAGAAACACACTCATTCAAAAGTACACAAAGTGATTTAAAGGGGATATTCGATAAGTGAAATGTTCATCAAGCAATTAATGTTATATTTAAAGTTCAAAACCAAGTAATACTTATGTGTATGCTGCAACAAAATATATATTTATTTCGGGTCTCTAAATCATCTCCGAAAATTGTTTGTACGAATATTACATCGCAACCAACTTTTCGCATAAAGTCATTTCGCCGAATGATCATGTTCCAATTGAATTTTATGAAATCGTTTCATTTCCCAACTAAATAAAGAAATAAATAAATAATAATAAATATCTTGGGACATCTTACACAAATCGACCTAGTCCCACGGTAAGCTCAATTAAGGCTTGTGATGTGGGTACCAGGCGACGATATATATAATAGATAGATACATATAGATACTTAAATACATAGACAGCCATGACCAAGGAACAGTAAAAGACAAAATAAGGGGTATACAAAAACGTTCAAAAATATGTCCCTATGCACTCTAATTCTGTGTAATAAGAACGTCGTAACATATTTATGAACGGATTCTTTCGATACTTATTTTTGCACTTGACTGAACAAACATTTGTGATAAATAAATACGCAAAGAATGCCCTCGCCGGGATTCGAACCCGGAACCTCCAGCTTCGTAGGCAGGGTCACTACCAACTAGGCTACGGAGGCTGACATGGAAATGGTTGGCAATTCTATCTTTGGGCTTGGTTTTTTATTGGAACATTTTGTAATACATATTTTCATGTGGTTTATGGTTTAGTTGGTATAATATACGTTTAGTTAACTAATTACTACCAATTTTTTTTGGTATAGTGTCATAAATCCATTTCCATCCATTTGGGGTGAATTTTATACAGGTATTTATTTGTTTTTTAATAGCAGCGTACATAGGGTTTTATATTGTTACGCCGGTGGCATGATAAAAACTACAAATATGATTTTAGACACGTTAGAAGCGTTTTCAGCAGGCTGAAATGCGTTTTCAGGCCGTTTCAGAAGGTCCTCTTTCACATACTACAAAATCGAATATTCACCCCAGATACCGTCGTTTTCAGGCGCCTGAAACATGTTTTCAGGCCGTTTCAGGATACCCTCTATCCGATGGCGCAATAACCTAAAAACCCGTTTTCAGGCGTTTTCAGGACCCCTTTTGGGCCTCTCAAGTACAAATCGGTATATAGCTAAATTTCCCATAGGAGTGAAAGAGAAAGCACTATTAGATAGAGACAGCACGAGGGAATGTTCTGGAAGGATGTGAACGAGACAGCTATAGAGAGAACATTCTGGACGGGTGTGAAAGGGAAACCTGTAGAAAGAGACAGCGATACTCTAGAATGTTCGCGCACGGGCCCTACCGACCGACCTGACTCGGGAACTTTCTAGAATCGAATTATCTCGTACTTTGTAGATTTGAGTGGCTTGTATAAAAGCCCAGTATGACCCGGCCGAAGGAGTAGTTTCTATCGAGACAGCGAAGAGCTAACAACTCAGAGCGAAGACTGCGATTCTAACTGCGAGGTTGTGAAGTGTTAAGTGTGTGATCAGTGTTTTAGTTTGGTGTTTGTTATTTTTATTAGTAATTAAAGTATCAGTTTTAATTAGTGGCTTGTTTATACATTTTCTATAGAAAACCCACCCCACGAACGTAACAATACGTATTAATGTTTTTATACAATAAAAAGTCGAAACCGACAAATCCGGTGAGGGGTCGCATTACCGAGGGAATAACAAAACAGTCGGTTCTGGCACTTCGCCGGCCGCTGCCGCGGCACGCTCGCTTCGCTCGCTCGGCTCGCGTGCTGTAAGGTCGCAGTTTAACCTAACACTCCTCCTCGCTTCGCTCGTCGTCGTACCTAAATGGACTCTATGAAATGTTTTTTTAACGGCATTTTTTTAGGAAAGTTCAAACACATTAAGAAATCTGCATTTACCTATATATTTTTTTAACGAATGAGCTTCATTTTTGTCTAATGCAAGTACATGAGCAGGCGATCGGTTTAAATGTGTACCCATTTTTTACTTAGTTCCAGTCAAAAGTTGCCACATATATGAAAAGGACACTGTTAAACTGACGAAACGTGGACGAAACATTATTCGTCTAATAGTTGTTAGGCCTAGTGAAAGATTTAACAAGTGATTAGTATGTTAAGAGCATTGTGTCATTTACAATAATCCGTTTTATAATAATTCTGCCAAATGAAACGTTGTCATACAAACATTTGCTAATAGTTGGTTGTCAAAGTGAACCATCGGCGAAATGTTGGTTGGCAAATGAAATTCGGGCAAAAAAAGTTCGGAGAAAAGGCAGAACACCATTTATTTCTCTTGTAACAAAAAGTTCAGGCAGTCTGTTATACAGCATGTGTATTTTATACGGGCAAATAATTAATCCAGCTAAAATATTTGATCTTTCAAATCGTATAAGATAATCATTTCGTTACATTTTGCTGTTAATTAGGTGTAATGATTTTTCTAAAGTGCAGTCAAGTGCAAAAATAAGTATCGAAAGAATCCGCTCATAAATATGGTATGACGTTCTTATTACACAGAATTAGAGTACACTGGGACATATTTTTGAACATTTTTGTGTACACCTTATTTTGTCTTCGACTGTGCAACTGACGTGACACTCGTATAACGGTTAGATATGTACGTATGTTTACGTTAATTAATGTGTCTACCAGTGCCAAAACCTTAATTTTCTAAAGACGTTTATACAAAAAGGTTCCCTAGGCCCGATAGTAATCGCTAAAAAAAAATCGCCCGTATCAAATACACGCGCTGTATTTATTTTTCCAGTAGCGTACTTAAAAGTCGTTTAAAAATAAAATGAGTAGCTTTTATTCGCTATTGAATTCGTTGGAAAATACAGCTTTCGCACCTCTCGTGCTATTTTATAATGAGCTCTATCGAATGCGCATAAATTCGTTTTCTTATCCATTGAACAGAATTTCATGTTCAGTTCGTGAAATAACCAGTGCACGTATCTAACCACTCACTGCTCTAAGCTTGGATGAATTAATGCGTGCACTTTAGATTCTGAAGAACACTGTAGTAACTTCGTTTTCAGAGAGTCCTAGAAACGTTGAAGTACTATTCTTAAGCCCCGGAGACGAAAATATAGCAGTATTTTGAGGTATGAATGAACTCCCTGCCGAGGTTTTGTCAAAAAAGGATTTTATACATAGGTTCTTAGAGAGTTGGCGTATAATATATGAATCCCCTGAAGATGCAGGCGTCCATATGCTATGGTGCTGCTTACCATCACGAGGGCCGTATGCCTGTTTCTTAGGAGGCCTGCGAACGGCTTGCCAGGAGACATTTATTATGAATATGGAGGTGTGGCCTCCAATTAGGGTGCTAATAAACTAGACAATATTAAAGAGTTTCGCAACACGGCGGACGCCTAGGCAGGCCAAGCAATGTAGTATACGTGGATAAAATTAAATCTGCTCTATGTACACTGACTGGCTCCCTGTTTTATCAATTGGGCGGTACTTACTTTTCGAACACATAGATAATAATCAGAAGTTTAAAACCTTTCTATTAGTGTCAGCCCTGGATGCTTAGCCAAGTTGTTAATCGCGTATCGTAGTTTTCCCTTTCTGTCTCTTTCACGTTATTGCGACAAAGACAGTTAGCTGCCTTTCGTTTACGATTGAAGATTGAGCGTTAGCCATTGGCGACTTGTCTAAGCACCCTGAGCTGACAAAATGCAAGGTGCATTCAGACCAAGCGAGCATTCGCTATTCTATCCCCCACTCTACAAAATCAACGAATAACGTTTCGTGTAACGATCGAATTTCGTAGAGTAGGGGGTTAGAATAGCGAATGCTCGTTTGGTCTGAATGCACCTTGTTACGAGAGCCTGCGACGGGGCGGGGTCTCGATATCGAATGTCATATCCAAAAAACTTCATTGCCATTATTACTGCATGATACTGTAAATCAACCCATCTATTCTTAATGATATCTATGGTTCCGTAGATAAGGCACGTTAGTTTAACAACAGATAACGCATCCACGTCTTTTGTAAGTTGCTTTCGTTTCGTCTTCTCACAAGTTCTAGTGCAGTTCCCGTTCTAAATGATAATGAAATGCATAAAGTTGGTTGAAATTCTCTGGATGCAAGACACTTGTCTTATAATTATTCTCGTTAACTTTGTGCCTAACGCCTTCTTAAAAAATATATATGTCAAATGAAATTATTACTTTACTATCCTTTTCCCCAGGCTTATAAAAGAGAAAGCCAGCTGTTATTTATCTGACAGATATATTGTATTCGAAGATTGTGAACAGGCCATTAGTGAAATAAAATGAAAGTACGTACTACAGGTAACAGAAGGTAGATGAATAAACATTATTCGGATACCATACAAAAGTTGAGCTTTGTTCGTTTGATTGTTGATTGATTTGATTCGATGAATTGTTCGTCGTTTGAGTTGATGCCTTAATACACATCCAGCGAAGATATTATGCTAGGCGTTCGAAATAGCAAGATGTTATGCTAAAATACCGAAAATGGCGCTGACAAAATGAGCTAAGACGAAGTATAAATAGAACGTTTGATATCTAGTAAAAATATTCGAGAACCTACGCTAATCAAAATACGTGAGTTCCGTTTAATCCAGCCTCAGATCCTCAGCAAGCCCTAATATGAGCATTGAGCATTAAACAACCAAGCATGTGCACGGATTGAGCATTTAACTATGCAAATGCGTTTCCGATAACGCGTCCTTAAGGCAGTCTGCGGCTCAACTTAGACTACGGATGGAATGCAGTGGACTAGTTTGTAACAGTCTGCGCACAATATAACAACTCCACGCCAACGCGGCAGCAACTCTACTCACACTTTTGATGAGGAGTCGACTGGTTGTTTCACCCTATGGTCAGTAATTGACAACGCCGCGTGAACGAGTGGAAAATGCAAATGGTCGTTCGATACACGTGACACGTCATAAGTAGTCGCCGCGTGGACAACGTGTGGTCAATGTGTGGTCAATATGTGACGAACGTGTCGGGGTTGACCTTTAGTGTACGATGTATGACGCGTACTGTACTTTAATATCAGTTTTTTTTTGTTTTAACGGAAACAAAAAGGTAGCAAATCGATTATCAGAGCTAAGTAACGAACTAGGTATACAAAACGTGTATATGGAAAACCGAAAACTTGTGACCGTTTAATTTCGTAACTTCAAATATAAAAGTTTAAGCAGTTACGCAAAGGGTTTCGTTGGGACAAACTTTCACCAAATTTTAAATAGATATTTTCCCCAGTGTATATTTGTACCCCAGTTTCCCCTAAAAAGATTAAACTGTAAACGTATACGCGAAGAAATAAAAACTTTTTAAAGATTTCTGACAAGGGTGAACCGCAAGTGTTGAAGATTTGTTCAAATTGAAATGTGATCCTTCGGCTTCCGAGGAATATTATCTGTGGAAAGTTTGGAAGCTTCGAGAATCGTATCGAACATTGAACGAAATTTTTTAAGTGTTTGTCGAAAACTTGAAGATTTTTTATTAAATGCTTTTAAGGTTTTCTTTTTGGTGATGCTTATAAGCTTTCAAGATATTTTAAATATCAAAGTAAACTAACTCACCCTACGTAATGGAAGTCAGCTCATAAATATCAAAAAAAATTGAGTAAAATTGTCCCGTCGATAACATTTATTTTTATATTTTAGTTCAAAGTTTATGGCCACCGGGCCTTGCCTTCTAAGAGTCCATTCAATATGGTATGTTTCTGATAAGAAATAGTTATTTGTTATACAAGGGTGCAAAGTTGTATTTTACCCGCGAGTATGAAATTGAAACACGAGCAAGCGAAAGGATTCTATAGTTGAACCACGAGCGAAGCGAGTGGTTCTAAAATAGAATCCTGAGGGCAGCGAGAAGTAAGATACATTTGCACCCGTGTGTAACACAAAACTTTTCCCCTCACTATAGCGAGGAAACTCAAAAAAGGTAATTATTTGTTCACATTACAATCATCATCGGGTTAGTGATAATAATTTTCCAAATGCATTATGTATTTAATGCAAGATTTTGTCGCAGTAAACTTAGGACGAAAAAGTAAACGCAGCACGATTTTAACACATTCCTGTAGTTGCACACCAACGCCAATGCATTATTAAATCATTCTCAATCATTATTTTTACAAAATTATAACAGAACACCCTGAAAGTTGTTTAGTTTACTATTTTTATGCGTGTTCGAGTCGGTAAATAAAGATTATAACCTATAATATTCTTTGACAATGTTGACGTTGACATTTTCTGCGTTTTGTGATTGCATCTAGTCATCTTATCATCATTCACTAAAACAATTGTTACTTATGGAATTTTAGGATTTATATGTTAAAATCATCATATTATATAAAGGTTTGTATTTTACACTAAATTCTCAAACAAATTATTTGATTATCATTAATATGAAACGATTTCCATGAGCATTTTACGTTTTGTTATTCCAAAACCAAGGTCATTACTTTGCCACACAAGTGAATAATATGCGTTTTTACACGTTCGTATTAAAGGATAAACGAGCACTTTACGAGCTAGTGAGGGGAAAAAGTTTTATTCCTAAAACTATGTTTTTATGGAGGGTTTGTTGCGTTGGTAGTGTTGGTACTTTGGGCTACTGACTCAATAGATTTTTTTTTTTTAATTTGTCGCCAACTTCTCTTAATCAGTATTTGGATACTAAACGGGCCTTTTATTAAACTTTACGGATTTTGCTTTTTACAGTATAAATGAAATATTGGACATTTAAATTTTATTTTATTTATTTATTTTAATCTAACTTATGCAATTTATTATTATAAATTTAGTATTAAGTTAGCATGATCATTTTGAAATCTTGTAATTTGAATCCTGACTTGTAATATGTAATACTATTATCAATAAAGAATATGAATATGAATATGATCACCACTATTTTTACACCTCTGAACAAATTCAGATCAGAAATTGATAATAGCGCCACCTACCTTATCCCCGTCGAACTTCTCAGTCGGCTCGTCGTATCGCTCCCGTGTCTCGCGCGACCCTCGCCTCGGTACGGGCGTTTGCGGAGGCGACACTAGCGCCACACTGTTCCTAGCGCTCCCTGACGGTGACTTTATGAACTCGATCTTCCCTCCTTCGACGCAAATGTTCGGCGTTAAGGGATAGACGGGGCTCATGGCTACGTTTGTGTTCGCTAAGTGGTTGTAGCTGTATACTTGGTTGTCCTCTAGAGGGAGCGCTTTCGGTTTTCGCTTATACGTTGAGTCGTAGGCGAGAACTTGGGTTTTGTCTTCGGGGTGGATTTGACGAGCTTTCCCGGGGGGTCGGTCGGGGGGTTCGGGGGATATGTTGCCGTCTGCTTCAGGGCTTTCATTTCTGTCGGCGTTTGATGTTCTGTAACAAAAAAATATACTTGTTATGTTTACGAAATGCGTAAACGCTAACTCGGATTTCCCTCATTAGCTAGCTACTTGATAATTATGTATTTATTAGTTTTGTTTTTTATAAAAATCGTCGGCCCAATGCAGAAGCAAGGTGTCTACATTATATACCAACTGTTATTACAATTATTATGTTCCGTGATGGCAACCACGTGGCAACCTTACGCTAGCAGGAAATTAGGAATAGGAACACGAGTGACGACGTTATGATTGGGTCGAATATTACTCCTTAATCATAAACGTCACCAAATTTAGCAAGCCTCTAAGTAGGTAAGGTCAATGTCAATGCGGGTAAGACCGTCTATCAGGAAAGCCCTTCTACCAAATGAGTTCCGACCCTAATTGAACAGTATAAGACGCATATGACGGACTTTCCTTCAAAATAAAATATGCAGGACTTAGCCGCACTGACCATAGGCACTGCATGGTCTCACCGCGAGCTACTAAGCTATGAACTATGGGCTATAAACTCGAATAAAAGATACGCACTCCCGTGTAAATAAAAGAGACACGGCTATACTTGCCCAGCTATCAGCTATCACCGCCGGGCGAGTATCGCCGTGTCTCTTTTATTTAGACGGGAGTGCGTATCTTTTGTTCGTGTTTATAGCCGATAGTTCATAGCTTAGTAGCTCGCAGTGAGACCAGCAGTGCCTTGATGTTTGTACCTTTCGGTATTACAAATATGTCTTAAGAAAAAACTCTCTTTTGAAACCCTTATTCTTTTTGAAAGACCTATTCAACGAAACCCCACACTACAGGATTATATCAAAATAAAAAAATCTCTACTTTACTAGGTATACTTTATATTTTTTTAGGGTACCTCCCCATCGTAAAAAATTTTTTTGCTACATTTCATTCTACCAATATAAGAGCGAAAAGGACAAACAATACTGAGCAGCTTGCTAAAAAGAGGGTTTTCCTATAGTTTTGTATAACTTGAGGTACTTCTCCAGTTGGGTTCTACGTTCTACTCCACATTTGAGTGAGGACATTCACGGAATCGTACCCATAAAGCGATATTATATCAGGTTTTAATTAATGCTCTTTAAATACACGCCGTTGCAGTCGTATTTTACGGCAGTTCAGGTTGTCGGTCTACCTTGGGAGGTCTTATTCCTTCCTATATTAATGGTCTTTATCATAAAAAGAAATATTAATTTCTTCAGACAGGTGATTATGTGTTAAGCTGAAAAATAAACAGTATAATGACTATTTTCCGTATAAAATTTAAATGCCTTAAAATTCTTCAGGGTTTCTTATAGTTTTACCAACTATATAATATAATAAAAATAAACTGATAGGTAAATTAAATTGAAGTGTCACGGATCCTTAACTTATTGAATAATGATGATGAGCAGCAGCGTCATAAATTGATCAACATGCAGTGGACACACTACTGCGATCGCCAATCGCCAACCCGCTTACCCAGCGTAGCGATTATGGGCACTACCTTCTAATGTGATGCGTCCATATACGCACAAGTAATAGGAGAGGCCTACGTCCAGCAGTGGACTGAAATAGGCTGAATGATTGTGTGTGATGATGCGATAAACTAAAATAAACACTTTTAAAGAAGGCTTTCCTTTCTATTGAACTAAAATGTGTTTGAGAGTTAATCAGTGTTAAACTCGTGTAAGTGGTCTGTGACTGCAAAGAGGTACTCGTATACCTACTAAACAAAGTCGTAATAAAACTTATCTAAACAAAACCCTTCAATAAAATATGAAACACCAAACCGTATTCAAGCAAGGCGTAGAATAAAAGATAAGAACGGAATATCCTTCGCAAAATTTCGAGAAGCGTACAACCAGCAACAAATGTACTCCAGATTTATGAAAGCGTTATTGAAGTCGACTTTATTTTCTACACACTACAGTTTAACCAGCCAGTATTTGCGTGATGCTAGTCGCCTAGTGTACTTATCAGAGTGCTGCGCAGCTTCGTATAATTTCGCGTTTAGCCTTTAGATAGGCTGAAAAGTTTTTTATTTAAGCAGGGTTTAGTATCTGAGGGTTTCTGAGTGTTTGAGGAGAATTTGTTTCTTTTGAACGTTTAGGGGCTTATTTGTAGTTTCTTTTGGTTTTTGTCTATCCTAAAGATTTTTCTCTTAAATACTCGTACTTATGTATGGCAAAATATTCGTTGGTTTCAATTGTCAATCATGCAGTGTTGTAAAAATGATCAAACTTGGATAGTTGATAGATTTACAACATTCGTTGGTTTGAGATCAACTTAATTTGAATTTACGTAGGTAAATTGGTCTCGATTTAATCGCACCCCTTGTTATCACAGCTATGGTATTTAAAAACAACAAACAGGTCATTCCATTATTCCAAAAAAAAACTGTATTGAAACATCCAAGATTCAAATAAACTTTTATTTAGTTTTTACGCTTCGTTTCAGTAATGTTTCATAAGGTGGTGTGAACATTCAAGAATTAATTTGATAGTGGCACGAAAACTTAGGTACCTACCTTCTTTTGTTGACATAGTTCGCAAGTTCCATTAAATGAGCAGTTCTTAAAACCTTTTTACACAATTAAGACATGGTTGTTTAAGTTTTCTATTTCGTTGCCATTACATATGATTATCAATACTTTCCTCTATTATTTCGCATAATTTAAGAAAATCCGTATTATAAAAACCCCTGATTGTATATAAGATTGAGCGATTTTTATCAATAAATTAGTTAATTACGATACAAGTGCGAAAAACATGAAATTCGAAACGAGTGCCGTTATTTTAAAACACGGCCGAAGGGAGTGTTTTTAATTGACACAAGTTATGAATTTCGTTTTTGCACTTGTCTCGTACTCGTACGACGTTTTTTAGTACAGATGGCCCTCCGAAGTTTTGGACCGTCAGGTCCTAAACTGACTCACTTCTCGCACTAGAGCCTAAAAAGGCACCAACTGTACTAAGAAGTTGATTTTAAAATAGGAAAACGGTTTATACTCGCATTTAGCGCTAATATTTGTGAACTTCTTGAGAACTGCTCTAATAATGAAACGTAAACTAAACTTAAATAAGTATACCAACTTAGCCTTCAGTACTTATTCACAAAGCTCTCAACATTATAACCAAGTCCAAACTACAGCGTAACTTACTTAAACTTGAACTAAACTAACTTAAAACTCTTCTAAACTGCATTTCCTTAGCAACAGAGTTAAACTATTTAATGCATAAATACTGGAGTAAAACCTGATCGTCGAGTTTGGAACTCTATTAAAAGTTAACCCATTTAGTGACGATAGACCTTTGAAAAAGTATCGCTGAAAGACTTGACACAGAGGGTAGTTTAGGGTACGTGTAGGAGGGGAAGGGTAGTTTTTATCTTTCTCTGTAATTTTTACCAACAGACATCCGCAAGGAAAATTAGCGCGTGAAGAGGGGTTATTCCCACCTGTTACCACCAACTTGACACCAGTGGTAACAACTGGGAATGTTTTTTTAGTTGTGGCAATAAATACTTTCTTATTCTTATTCTTATTCTTATTCTTATTCTTTTTCCCACCTGTTACTACCAGAGTAGTTTGTGGTAACTTCTGGGATTTTTTTCCCACTAGTTACCACTAAAATATTTGGTTAGTTATTAAAATAATTAATTTGGTGGTAACAGTTGAGAATTTTAATTCCCAGTTGTTCCCAGTGGTAACAGGTGGGAAATAAATCCCAGTTGTTACCACTGGTGTCAAGTTGGTGGTAACAGGTGGGAATAACCCGTGAAGAGCAAGCGGTGTGCCATCTAATATAATAATTACATAAGCTACAACGCGCACGCGTATGTGCTACACGCATCCGGTGTGGCTTGATCTAAAAAATTGATATAAAAATGTCGATGTAGTAAAATCCAAAGGTACCACATAATGTAACAAGAAATTAAGTGTCACTACGCCCTCAAATGTTGAAATGCTTAATTTAAAGGTGAGTTCAGACCAAAAGAGCATTCGCTGTTTTAACCTCCCACTCTACGAAATTTGATCGTTACGTATACACAAAACGTGATTGGTTGATTTCTTAGAGCGGGGGATAGAACAGCGAATGCTCTTTTGGTCTGAACGCACCTTAACGTTTACTCACGCGGCCAACTTATAGTGAAGCACAGTAGCCGTACCGTGAGTTAGCAAGTAACGCTTCCGTTGAAGCCCGTGACAATTGTCGGAAGTATGTATTTCGTTTGTTTATGAATTTCGCTATTGTCGTGTTATTTGTGACGGTTGTAATTTTGCTTCGCAAAAAATAACTTATTTACTGCTGATTTAGGTATTAAAGTTCCTGCACTGCATTTTATCTTGGAGGAAAATAAACGCACGGCCTTTCCGATGGTAAGCCGCAACTGTAACCTGTAGACGCCCCCGATTGAAGAAACAGTAAATTAGAATTGTAGTACCTGTCAACGTGGTGATAAAGGGGGCTGTATATTGAATCCTAGAGTGTGTGGTATCGTTGAAAAGTTTCTTTAAGAATGGAGTCTCAAGCAATACCATCCCAAGAAGAAATGAGCTTTTTTACTTTTTGGGACACCCAATTAGCGTCAAATTAAAAAACTTTAATTGCAGTCAGCTTCGTAATGACAATTAAGCACTACATTTTGATAGTAACTAGGTTTTGGTGTTAATTCAACAAACTTTAAGCGATATTATAATATAAAAACGCCGATCAAGTTCAAATTCCTAAAGATATCGTACTTAATTGTCGATACAAAGCTGACTGAAATTAACGTTTTTTTTAACTTCACGCTAATTGGGTGTCCCTAAAAGTGAAAATGCCCGAATACCAATATCATTTTTGTCAGCCTCCGTAGCCTAGTTGGTAGTGACCCTGCCTACGAAGCTGGAGGTTCCGGGTTCGAATCCCGGCGAGGGCATTCTTTGTGTATTTATTTATCACAAATGTTTGTTCCTTGGTCATGGCTGTCTATGTATTTAAGTATCTATATGTATCTATCTATTATATATATCGTCGCCTGGTACCCACATTACAAGCCTTAATTGAGCTTACCGTGGGACTAGGTCGATTTGTGTAAGATGTCCCAAGATATTTATTTATTTATTTTGAAAATCGGTTGATTATAATTCTCAGAGATATCGAGTAAGGCTGAGGGCACACGAGCGTAATATTTTGAATTTCGAGCTGCATAATTTCGGTTGCACCATACACTGTGTCGCGTGATGTACATTGTATCGTGTCACATCGCGACCAACTCATGGTAATAATGCTCTATGCTTAAGTTCAACAAGGCACAGGTGATAACTAATGATAAGCAACATAAACATAAGTGGTAAGCCGACGTTTATACCTCTAATTTATGTTAATAAGCAGTATTAACATAAGGAGGATGTAATTATAATGTTTTAAGTGTATGTAAAGTTACATTATGTCTTCAAGTGGTAGGTACTATAATTTTACGGTTAGTGTGAGTGGTTAACAGTTTGACGACGATAGGCTAGTTGGTTAGTCTACGAAGCTGAAGGTCCCGGGTTCAAATTCCGGTGAAGACATTTATTTGAGTAAGTTTGTCCTACTGATTAGAAAGAAATAGGGGCTGGAGTTTTTCTAACCATAATATGAGTGCATTTGCCATTCATCGGATAACCAATTTTTTTGTTAAGTAGGTACACCCCGTAGTAGTTCCACATGAGTACAGTCAAGTGCAAAAATACGTATCGAAAGAATCCGCTCATAAATATGTTACGACGTTCTTATTACACATAATTAAAGTGCACTGGGACATATTTTTGAACATTTTTGTATACACCTTATTTTGTCTTTGACTGTACATATTTACTTAAACAATGTGGCACAGGTTTTAACACTTTGGTCAAAAAGTTCGTAAATTAGTTGAACAAAACTACTACTTATTATGGTAATATACCTATCCCACATAGCAAAAAAATGCCGAGATTAAAAAAAATCTAATATCGTCGGAGGATTGAACCAACGTTCAGCTGTTATGGATGATGTCTAAACCATTCGGCCACAACATTTATATCCTTACAGTGTTCGTAACAAAAAACAACCAAATACGGCTTTCTGTCAACAGGTTGTACTCGTAAGATAAACTCATAACAGTAGCCAGATCAACGTCCTGATAACATTAATGCATCCACTTAGGACCTTGTTGTAGTCAAATATAAAAAGCTCAGTGAAGCTGTCCTCTTGACATATTGTTGTGCTTAGCATGACAGGGTACTTTATGATTTTATCATGAACATATATTTGAATTCCGTACACGTTTTGTGTGTAAAGAGCGTGAGACTTGACTTTGTTTAAAATATTTGTGTGATACTCGTATTACTCGTTCCTGCCTGCATTCATACTTCTGCAGATGTAGTGCAGCGTAATTGTTGAGCGCTCATAGAACATTTGAAAAAAATATGTTGCCTATTTTAACTGCCAAAATTAGTTACACTAAATACAATTTTACAAAAATTATAACGTTAAATTTTGTTACCATTAAAGGTATGAATTATGTATTTTTTTTGCATTTGACCCACATAATATGATTCGTTAAATTTGTAGACAGGATAAAGAACTTATTGAGTATGAACTGAGTTTTTTCATTAAATCGCCAAAAAACTGGCATTCGAGTTAACCTCGCCGCCTCAATATGGAGGTGTTCTAAATTTAACCGGAGCTAAGCTAACGTGGAACTAAAACCGCGTACAAGGCGGCCCGAGGAAGGTGCGCCTTGGACGTCGCAGCCGCGCGGGCGATCGTCCGCAGCGCACGATACAAGAGCGGCCTAACGTGACGTCACGAGCAGTAGATCTTCTAACCAGTAGCGATCTATACGACAATGGTGGCATCACACTAATACACACACCTCCATTGGTACGGATTTCGAGTTGCGTATATATACGGAGGGGGTGTGGAACTTTACAAGCGCGTTGTATATTAGTTGGTATTTTTGTATGAGAAATGCTAAAAAAATGTTGAAAACTTTCGTAAATGTCACTTAAAATCATTTATTGAATGTCATTCGATATGTTTAGATCTTTTTTGAAACGAAATTTTTGATATTCCTAAATAAATTTGATAAAAACTAGTAATGACAACATATTCAGTACCTAGGGCGCCATCTATCGGATAATTGTGTGAACTGTTCTTGAGTTGACATTTAGTTAAGTACCTAAATAGCTAGAAGACTTGAGACACGCAGCGGTCGAAAATTATAACGTTTAAAATAACGTTTTTCAGTACAGATGGTGCTTTTTTACGCATTAGTGCGAGAAGTAGTTCATTTCTTGTTAGGGCTAAATTTCGCGGGGCCATCTACTTATAGTGAAAAACGTCGTACGATATGCAAAAAAAAAATTTCTTAATCGTGTAAATTTAAAACTCTCCCTTCGGTCGTGTTTTAATTTATCGTCATTCGTTTCGAACTTTACTTTTCGCATTTGTATCGTAATTTACTATTATGAGGTGACAATACAAACTTAACCAATGAGTGTTCGTGACTAACAACAGTAACAACCGTTGTTTATAAGCGGTCACGGTTTAAAAGTGCATTTTTCATTTTTACGACATTATTTTGTGCCATAATTCAGTCATAACATAACTCACTCCTACAGAAACATCTCGGACACTGTTCTTACGAAACAATTTATCAAATGTGATCATATTTGATAAACACGACATAGTAATGACAGCATAAATAACATTTTCAAATACACATTAATATGACATACCCAAATTTACGATTATTAAACCTAATAAATGACCAGACATTTATCAAAATTAGTTTCAAAGTTTACATGAAAATCGTTACGTAATTTCACGCGACATTTTGTTAGACATATTAATTTAGTGTAACTATTTTAAACCTTATGTCGTTATGAATAAGATCTACAAAGTCTTTAATACGTTTAATCCATAATTTATGACGTTAAAATCGTCAATCCGAATATATTATTGAGCTGTTAAAAAGGGCGTAAGTGCCTGGACACACTTAGCAACATAATGCTTTTTTCTATATCTAATAGATTCGTGAAAGTTATAAGCGCCAGGAATTATCAAAGGACTTAGGACCTTCTTGAATGGGGAAGTGTTTGGCAAACTGTTTGAAGTAAAGCAAGATAGATGGCTCTTGGATGAATTCGGTAGTAACTGTTAATCACTTTAGTCGTAGACGGAAATCCGTTGAGTTTCGATTAGGTTGTGTAATCTAATGAAGTGGATTTTTCCCAGGTCCGTGTCGGGCCACGTATACTAGAGTGTCCCGTCAATGTACGGAAAAAAATTTTTTTTGAGCTACAGTTTCCCGAGAGGCATCCATTTTTTTGTAAATTTACACACATTCCGAAACGAGTAAAAAAAAAAAATATATTATTATGTCATCTTTAGGGCTCTACCGCAGTGTAAAGATTTGATTTTTTTCTATTTTTCCGAAAAAAAATATACCTATGCCAAAATATGTTTATTTTTTATTATAAAAATAAATTAAATAAATAAATATACGAAAAATATAATAAAAAAAAATCCAAATTACATTAAATATTTTTTCTTCTCATTTTTAATTTTATAGATTGTCTTAAATCTATATTGCATGAAAAATGTCATTTTTTAATTTTCAGCTCAGGGAGCCGAATTAAAAAAGTTTTTATTTGAAAACTTCAAACGATGGTAGAGCCCTAAAGATTTATTCTAAATTTTTTTTTATTATTTTTCCCGTAATCTACAATTTATTTAGAGGCTTTTGGTAGGTCTCGCGTAAAAAAGTCAAATTCGGGACACTAACGTATACTCGACGAAAGAACGACTGAACGTTTCGTATACATTCAGGTTTCATTTCATTTTATTATTTACTTAATTAGTAAAACCGTTTAGTGAGACATTTAGGATCTATTCATATCACTGAACAATTTTCAAATATTTAGGTACAGTACAGGTTAGGTAATATCTTTTTATACATGACTTACATGAGATTATATTGGAATTTTCTTGAATTAATCATACCTACGATATAAAATGGTCAAAATGTTGATTTAGCGCTAAACTTGAACAATTTATAGCATTAAAAAAAATGTATCGGATTTTTTTTTTCATAAATCATAACTTGCTATTTTTATATCCTCGGAGTTATCTGACGATAAAGTTAGGGCGGTCACATACATACGGAGTTCCGTTTCGGAATTTCGAATCGAAATACTGTTTCGGAATTCCGTAAATACATCACACATATACGTTTATTTCCGTTCGGAATAAAGAGGCTCAGTTGAACGACGCTAGAACTTGAGTTCAGACGTTTGGCATTATGGACGACGATTTTCTTATTGCGATTACACTGTTGCTATACCTGGCAAAGAGAAAGAAAATACGTCGCCGTTACTGGGCACATCCTCTTAACTTAACACCCAAAGATTGCGAACAAGTCAATATTATGTATTAAAATATTTTAAAAATAAAAATAAAACCGCCTTCAAAAATGCGCTGGAACTAATAAGTCAAATCAGCATCTTTTTTCGAACTGTCAAAACGATCCCCATTATGGTAATTATAATAGTATGAAATTTTATATGAAATACTCAAAAGTGACGTCACGTTTGAGTACTGCCAAATGACCTACTCTTTTAACTTCTTTTCAATTTATTAAATAGAAGTTCTGTACAAAAATTACTGCAATATACATCTTAGTAATAATTTATTTGTGTATTATGTCGTGCATAATGTTAAATAATTTATTTTAACTACAGTTATCATCCCTATTTTGGGTCACTTAGGATTTCCTACCCAAACCTTTAAACCTTTTACCTTATTCATTGTAATAAAATATGATTACTAGGTACCCTACTGATCTCTTTGAAGTCGGTGCCAAGCCAAATACGTACACAGACACATGTTTTAAGATTAGTACGTAATATTATTCAGTTTTTGTTGTTCTATGGCTTGGCACCGACTTCAATCAGATCAGTAGGGTACCTAGTAATCATATTTTATTACAATGAATAAGGTAAAAGGTTTAAAGGTTTGGGTAGGAAATCCTAATTCCTAAGTGACCCAAAATTATTTTGCACTTTTTAGTTCCAGTGCATTTTTGAAGGCGGTTTTATTTTTATTTTTAAAATATTAATTTTTTTGCTTTTTAGTAGTATAAATAAGGAATAGGTACAGTAAAAGACATTAATTCACGTACCATTATTACGGACTTTGTCGCAGTAATAATCAATATGAAAGTTGCCTACTAGGAACGGGAGGCCCGGTGCGTAGGAGGGCCAGAACATAACCAGAACCAGTATAGATCTATGACGACCTTCAGGGTGGGAGGCCGAAGGCCTACTCCTAATCTTTAAGGAGTTGACTGTACCTTCCATCATTAGCTGACCAACATGAGACTGGGACTACTAGACTCAAATAATATTTTAATAGCTTTCCAAAATATATTAAACATGTTATATTTAAAGAACTATGCCCCAACTCCTACACGTTAAGGGATGTCAGCCTTCCATCATCAGTTCACCAACATAACACTCTGCTATGATCACCTAAACGCAAATACTCAAATAGCTTCAAACATACATGAAATATGTTATATTTAAAGAATAATTCTTTAACTCCTAATCTCCAAGGAGTTGTACTTTCCATCATCATGATCACCTAAACGCATTTACTCAAATAGCTACAAAAATACATAAAATATGTTATATTTAAAGAATTATTCCCCAACTCCTAATCGCTAAGGAGTTGTACCTTCCATCATCAGCTCACCAACATGAGCTTATGAAAAAGAAAGAAAGAAAGAAAAGAAAAAACGTTTATTCAATTTATGACCAATTAAAGGCAAATACTCGAACAGCTTCCAATAAATATGTAATTATGTTATATTTAAAGAATTATACTCTAAGTCCTAATCGTTAAGGAGTTGTACCTTCCATCATCAGCTCACCAACATGAGCCTATGCCCACCTAAAGGTAAATACTCGAATAGCTTCCAAAAAACATGAAATATGATATATTTAAAGAATTATTGCCCAACTCCTAATCGCTAAGGAGTTGTACCTTCCATCATCAGCTCACCGACTTAAGACATTCATTACCAGATGCAAATACTTGATAAGCTTTCGAAAATAAATTAAAAATGTCATGTGTGCCTACAACTTTTGAAGAATTCCCTCAATTTCTCCAGGTTCCCATCATCAGATCTGGACCCGAAGACAATGGGACCAACTAGAAGGTATACCCTTTCAAACAAAAAAGAATTTTCCAAATCGGTCCACGCGTCTTCGATTAATCGGGGAACATACATAAAAAAAAAAGATTTCGTCGAATTGTAAACCTCCTCCTTTTTGAAGTCGGTTAAAAAGGGCCACATTGCGTGATAATCCTGATATTTTTTTCGAATACTATCGTATGACTATAAACTATTTCGAAGAGTTATTAAATAAAATAAGGGGAAAAATCACGAAAATAAAATAATAGGAAAAAATCACATGCGTGGGAGCAGATAAACACCTGTACGCTTCGGTCGTGCGACGCACACTGACTGGCGTTCCGTTCGGGATTTCCGAATGTGTGATGCGACTCGTTCAAAATGTATGCAAACGTTGCGTTCGGAACAGCTTTTTTTCGTGCGGGATTCCGAATGCATAGGTTTTCATACGGAATCCCGAATCAGATTAAATTTCGAACGGAAAACGACTGTTTGTATGTGGCACTTTCATAGATTTGTATGGATTTAATGCGTTCGATATTACGAATCGATATTTCGAATCGAGATTCCGAGGCGAAATTCCGTATGTATGTGACCGCCCTTAAGCACAAGTTATTTGGATTCTTTGAAAAACTCAAAAATTCTTTTAAAATGGAGATCCACTTAACCTGGAAACATTTTGAAAATCTACCTATTTGAAATCAGCGTGTTTACATTATTACATTAAAAAATTATAACCGACGCGTATTATTTGACCGAGTGTATGATTTTTACTTATAGCTGCAGGTAAGTCGGTCAGTTTTAACATAGTAGTAAATTTAGGTAACTGCCTAGTTACAGAATCAGAATTAAGTAATATTTTGTCTAAGTAGCAGAAAAGAATTATTGATTATGTATGTATATAGATGCTTACATAAGATGAAAAGTAATTTATAAATTCGAATTTCCAATTGAACGTGTTTTTTATGAAAATAACTCGTAATAAAATACGACGTTTTGAAGTTAATCTGGCGATTTCTATATTCGTCCGGCTCGGGAAGGAAGCACTTTACAAAACAAATACAAAAATATTCACATTCTGCAAGGCAAATCGAACTTTATTGCTTGGAACTAAAGGTGGTAGCGGTGGCAAATGGGCCGTAACTTAATACCTTCCATTTGGCACAGGCATAATTTGGGCACTGCGTCTTTTTGACGGGTTTGGTTTGACTGCTGAAACTGTGAACTTTGGACTGAAATAGATAATTTTTATTGTATATTCCTTTTCCTCAATATTGTTAAGTTTTAGTAAGTAATATAATTATAACTCTAATTATTAAAGAGCTGGTCTTTTATTCTTTATTGTAATGGTTTTGCTCCCTCAGATATAGTGTTAAGGTACATTTAAATACCTTCCCCTTTCAATTCATATAATTACTTTAAATGGAATACGACATTCCATCACTGCATAAAGTTTTTATCGTTTTCAGTGCCGCAAGGATGTTTTGGCATGTTATTGGTGTAAAAATACGAACTGTCTTTATGCGATATATTACTGTATTTATTAAGCGACAATGTGGTAAAGATGAATTATTTTGCTTAGAATTGCATTTGACCGGGTTTTACTAAAAGTATCACTCTTAAGGTGAACGTTTGCTATTAAACTGCTAACAGTACAAAAGTCGAGAAGGTTCAAATATTGAATGCATGTTGTAAAATGAAAATGTACCTGTGTGCCATTTCCAATCAAGACGATCCAAATTATTGCTTAGTATAAGAACTGAAACATTACCGTATCTAGGGCCAGTAGAAGGAAAATACTGGACATTTAAGGTGAAGTGATAACGTCTTATTTTCAATAAGAGCTCGAATTGTCGCTTACTACAAGGACTCACAAGTACAGTAACAAAGTACCCAATGTCAGTACAGTCAGTAGTCAGTTTACACAGGTGACACATGAAGACGTGTATAGACGGGGCCAGATCAAAGCTCGTCAGAGGCGTCACTCGAGTCAGAAATGACAGAAAACAGCTATTTGCGATCTGCAATCGGAAACTTAGCGAAATATATTTGAACTGGAACTCTGGAGTAATAAATAAGACTAGTAATACCTATTATTAAATTATTATAACATATGGAACAAATGAAATCATTGAAAAATATTTTGGTATGTGATTTTAAGTAGTTACACCACTATACAGGGTGGACTAAAACTAATTGAATTCCCACTGCCACTGAGGTTTTAGTAGTACCTGGTAATATATTTAGTCAGCCTCCGTAGCCTAGTTGGTAGTTGGTAGTGACCATGCCTACGAAGCTGGAGGTTCCGGGTTTGAATCCCGGCGAGGGCATTATTTGTGTATTTATTTATCACTAATATTTGTTCCTTGGTCATGGCTGTCTATGTATTTAAGTATCTATATGTATCTACCTATTATATATATCGTCGCCTAGTACCCACATCACAAGCCTTAATTGAGCTTACCGTGGGACTAGGTTGATTTGTGTAAGATGTCCCAAGATATTTATTTAATATAGTACCTGGTACCTAGCAGGTACGTATTTTCAAAAACGGAAACTTTTGAAATCCTATTTAGTGACCTATTCTGAGTTCCAAAACCGCACAGGCAATAGGAATGAACCTATTTTTGACCATTATAAAATAAGTATTGGATATCCTAAATCTGATGACGTTGAAAAACTCCTAATTAAAACTGAATATTACTTTTGTCCTACAATCAATGCAAGTGTAAATAACTACACAGTCAAGAGTAAAAATGCAGTCAAACAGAGTTCAACGAGCTGTTATCTACTCAGCACATTTCCAAAATGACGTAAATGCCTTCATTTTATACTGCGATAAGACGTTTTTATAAAAACAAGGATACCTGGAGTTATCGGCGCATAGTAGCTATAGATAAGGTATTGTGACATTTACGGCGAACCCCATTAGTGCAGGATGCAATTGAATGTTCCCTTGACTGCAGCCACCCCAAGTAACACAAGTGAATCTAAAAAGGGGATATTAGATATCTAATAGACTTCGATTTGATTGTCTACCATAAGAGTAACATCGCCCCCAAGCTATCTTCAATAACGCTTATAGATAGTCTATATTAAAGTGGGCACAACCTTGTAACTATTCGTAAGTCTCCCTCTAGAAACCACGAATAGACAGAGTTAAGAATTAAACATTTTCAAATAATCTTAAGGCATTCTTCTAGAGTCTTTCTATACTATTTATAGACCACGATATGCACTAGTAGATGGTTAATAGATAAGCTTGAGAGCTAAACAGAAGTATTTACCTGAGAAGTTTTAAAACCAAATTAACTCAACCCTGCCAACCTTAAGAAAGATTTTAATAGAAATAGACAACGATACGTATAATGGCGCATATCTCAAAAGAATAATGCTAAGGTAATATTACAAAATGGCGTGACAAATTTCTAACTTCTTATTTCATGCGCCTAGTTTTCATCGGCTAATACTGATACTTAAACTTGCAAAACTTGGTGCGGATGAAAGTCTCTCGCTGAATTTGTGTAAAACTCTCTTTAAAAGGGCTCTCGGTCGTGTCCGGGTTTCGTGTACCCGTTTCCGTGTACCCGTTTCTTTGCTACCGGGAAACAGGTTTCTTACCCGTTTGGAACGTGTAATTAGGAACCGTGTAATTAAGACACGGATACCCGTGTCTGATCCGCCCTCAATGTGTATTGGCATTGGCAATCTAAAACATAGGTTCATAAACATCGGTTTTATATTTGAGCAAAGTATTGAACCGCATTTAACCACTAACAAAGAAAATTTCTAGCTGCGTAATTCGTAAAAAACTTCGAATTTTTCGGTAGGTATTGTTTTGTTTCTGACTTTTTACTAAAAAAACATAGGCTTTTCGAATATTCAATTGCAATGGATCCACAAGACTCAAGCTTGGAAACGTTTCTAAGTGGAAACGTTTCTTGGCGTTTCGTGTCGTTCGGGTTCTTAGTACCGCCGGTGTTAAGGATTCGTGTACCCGTGTCTGCGGGTAACACGGATAGCGGTAGCCCTACGCTTAAACATATAAACACATTAATTATTTTTTTTATATTTTTATATTTGGTTAATATTTTATTAAATATTACATTTCAAGCGGGCGCTCTTATTTAAACTGAGTTTATATAAGAGCGCCCGCTTGAAATGTAATATTTAATAAAATATTAACCAAATATAAAAATATAAAAAAAATAATTAATGTGTTTATATGTTTAAGCCATTTGTTTCATTCATAATATAGTATATTAAAAAGTATAGGACGATTTGTTACAGAGAATATATCCATAAAAGTACAAAAACAAGCCAAAAAATAGTTCGCTACAATAATTCCACAAAATATTAGGCAGTAAAAATGGCGTCTAGTTAAACTTGTCTAGAAAAATGATTTCTTTAAAACAAACTTTCTAAAGAATAGTCTGTAGTATAGCTCTAGTAAATGACAAGACTATTTTTACTTGTTGCAAACCAAACTTCCTAGTCGAGGAATAAACTGGTTTATGAGTGGTTTAAGATTACCTATAAACTGCCATTTTTGTATACTGTTTTAACTTCTCACAGTATTTCTAGACATCAATCAGAGAACTGGCATTTTGAGTGCGTTGTGTATCATTTTGGATGGATTAATGCAGAACGAATTCAAGAAGTTACCTTCTTAAAGAAAAATGTTTTTTATTTGTTGACAATATGAAATAATGTAATGGTATAATCGCAACTTCGCGCCGCCGGCGTGCGCGCGTGCGGAGTAGTCGCGAGACGCACATCTTGACATGTTGAATTGTTTGGTGTATCCACGGTTCACGCGGCAGTTTTAATGTGTTATGTTTAGTTTTATCAGAGTATTTGAAGAGGGCGGAAAGTTTATTTTTTGTGGATCGTATTAAATTAGGTAGATATATCTAAATTATCATATTCGTACCTATCTGTATAAAGTTTCCCCGATTTCTAAGAATGAACATTTGACACGCATTGTTATTTATTTATAGGTAGATGGAACCATTTCGTAATTAAAATTATTGTCAAATCTTTATTTATTATTTTAATAATCTTACCCGCTTAATTCATGAGTCGCAAATCAGAATCGGAACTCCTTTTGCTCCTTCTCTATATTTTCTTCTATTTTTAAATATTTGCTGACTCTCCGACGAAAGCCACCAGATCTTTTAATTTGTTTTACTGTCTCCATTGCATAAAGCCAACTGATCTAGTAAAATTGCACTTATTTACATTATCTTTAAGCAAATAAACACTGGAACCACTATTTCACTAACATATTATTAGACTTACTGAAAGATATCTACAAAAGTAGTTTATGTAGACTTTAGTCTTTTTATAAACAAACATAAGAATACCACTAGCTAATACGGAATATCTGTAGAAAGTAAAATCTTAACATTTACCATCTTATCTAATAAAATACTGGAAAATAGGTACCTTTAGGCTTTATTAACTATTTATAGAACAATATGTCCTAAGATAATCGTCATACCTAAAAATGTACTTAAAATACGTGTTCTATAGATCAAATCATCTAAAAAAAATCAAATATGAGAAAAGATATACTATAAGGATACTTTTTCTTCATAGAAACCATTTATAGAAAGCCCTTATCTAAAAATAAACTGCGAATAGACTATCAATAGATAAATTCGTTTTAAGCCTTCAATCCCATGTTACTTGGGACATTATAAACGTGAACGTCTAGGTCAAAAATGCCTCCTAAAACAACATAGAACAACTATGAGAGATGCGTCTTTTTGAGTTAGCACGGCAGTACAGGGCGTATAGCTCTTTTCAAAACACCGCACGTATGGTATTGTCAGTCGGAAAAACAAAAGCTGTCCACTCGGTGGTCAAAAGTGACGTAAATGCCTTCATTTTATACTGCGATAAGACGTTTTTATAAAAACAAGGATACCTGGAGTTATCGGCGCATAGTAGCTATAGATAAGGTATTGTGACATTTACGGCGAACCCCATTAGTGCAGGATGCAATTGAATGTTCCCTTGACTGCAGCCACCCCAAGTAACACAAGTGAATCTAAAAAGGGGATATTAGATATCTAATAGACTTCGATTTGATTGTCTACCATAAGAGTAACATCGCCCCCAAGCTATCTTCAATAACGCTTATAGATAGTCTATATTAAAGTGGGCACAACCTTGTAACTATTCGTAAGTCTCCCTCTAGAAACCACGAATAGACAGAGTTAAGAATTAAACATTTTCAAATAATCTTAAGGCATTCTTCTAGAGTCTTTCTATACTATTTATAGACCACGATATGCACTAGTAGATGGTTAATAGATAAGCTTGAGAGCTAAACAGAAGTATTTACCTGAGAAGTTTTAAAACCAAATTAACTCAACCCTGCCAACCTTAAGAAAGATTTTAATAGAAATAGACAACGATACGTATAATGGCGCATATCTCAAAAGAATAATGCTAAGGTAATATTACAAAATGGCGTGACAAATTTCTAACTTCTTATTTCATGCGCCTAGTTTTCATCGGCTAATACTGATACTTAAACTTGCAAAACTTGGTGCGGATGAAAGTCTCTCGCTGAATTTGTGTAAAACTCTCTTTAAAAGGGCTCTCGGTCGTGTCCGGGTTTCGTGTACCCGTTTCCGTGTACCCGTTTCTTTGCTACCGGGAAACAGGTTTCTTACCCGTTTGGAACGTGTAATTAGGAACCGTGTAATTAAGACACGGATACCCGTGTCTGATCCGCCCTCAATGTGTATTGGCATTGGCAATCTAAAACATAGGTTCATAAACATCGGTTTTATATTTGAGCAAAGTATTGAACCGCATTTAACCACTAACAAAGAAAATTTCTAGCTGCGTAATTCGTAAAAAACTTCGAATTTTTCGGTAGGTATTGTTTTGTTTCTGACTTTTTACTAAAAAAACATAGGCTTTTCGAATATTCAATTGCAATGGATCCACAAGACTCAAGCTTGGAAACGTTTCTAAGTGGAAACGTTTCTTGGCGTTTCGTGTCGTTCGGGTTCTTAGTACCGCCGGTGTTAAGGATTCGTGTACCCGTGTCTGCGGGTAACACGGATAGCGGTAGCCCTACGCTTAAACATATAAACACATTAATTATTTTTTTTATATTTTTATATTTGGTTAATATTTTATTAAATATTACATTTCAAGCGGGCGCTCTTATTTAAACTGAGTTTATATAAGAGCGCCCGCTTGAAATGTAATATTTAATAAAATATTAACCAAATATAAAAATATAAAAAAAATAATTAATGTGTTTATATGTTTAAGCCATTTGTTTTATTCATAATATAGTATATTAAAAAGTATAGGACGATTTGTTACAGAGAATATATCCATAAAAGTACAAAAACAAGCCAAAAAATAGTTCGCTACAATAATTCCACAAAATATTAGGCAGTAAAAATGGCGTCTAGTTAAACTTGTCTAGAAAAATGATTTCTTTAAAACAAACTTTCTAAAGAATAGTCTGTAGTATAGCTCTAGTAAATGACAAGACTATTTTTACTTGTTGCAAACCAAACTTCCTAGTCGAGGAATAAACTGGTTTATGAGTGGTTTAAGATTACCTATAAACTGCCATTTTTGTATACTGTTTTAACTTCTCACAGTATTTCTAGACATCAATCAGAGAACTGGCATTTTGAGTGCGTTGTGTATCATTTTGGATGGATTAATGCAGAACGAATTCAAGAAGTTACCTTCTTAAAGAAAAATGTTTTTTATTTGTTGACAATATGAAATAATGTAATGGTATAATCGCAACTTCGCGCCGCCGGCGTGCGCGCGTGCGGAGTAGTCGCGAGACGCACATCTTGACATGTTGAATTGTTTGGTGTATCCACGGTTCACGCGGCAGTTTTAATGTGTTATGTTTAGTTTTATCAGAGTATTTGAAGAGGGCGGAAAGTTTATTTTTTGTGGATCGTATTAAATTAGGTAGATATATCTAAATTATCATATTCGTACCTATCTGTATAAAGTTTCCCCGATTTCTAAGAATGAACATTTGACACGCATTGTTATTTATTTATAGGTAGATGGAACCATTTCGTAATTAAAATTATTGTCAAATCTTTATTTATTATTTTAATAATCTTACCCGCTTAATTCATGAGTCGCAAATCAGAATCGGAACTCCTTTTGCTCCTTCTCTATATTTTCTTCTATTTTTAAATATTTGCTGACTCTCCGACGAAAGCCACCAGATCTTTTAATTTGTTTTACTGTCTCCATTGCATAAAGCCAACTGATCTAGTAAAATTGCACTTATTTACATTATCTTTAAGCAAATAAACACTGGAACCACTATTTCACTAACATATTATTAGACTTACTGAAAGATATCTACAAAAGTAGTTTATGTAGACTTTAGTCTTTTTATAAACAAACATAAGAATACCACTAGCTAATACGGAATATCTGTAGAAAGTAAAATCTTAACATTTACCATCTTATCTAATAAAATACTGGAAAATAGGTACCTTTAGGCTTTATTAACTATTTATAGAACAATATGTCCTAAGATAATCGTCATACCTAAAAATGTACTTAAAATACGTGTTCTATAGATCAAATCATCTAAAAAAAATCAAATATGAGAAAAGATATACTATAAGGATACTTTTTCTTCATAGAAACCATTTATAGAAAGCCCTTATCTAAAAATAAACTGCGAATAGACTATCAATAGATAAATTCGTTTTAAGCCTTCAATCCCATGTTACTTGGGACATTATAAACGTGAACGTCTAGGTCAAAAATGCCTCCTAAAACAACATAGAACAACTATGAGAGATGCGTCTTTTTGAGTTAGCACGGCAGTACAGGGCGTATAGCTCTTTTCAAAACACCGCACGTATGGTATTGTCAGTCGGAAAAACAAAAGCTGTCCACTCGGTGGTCAAAAGTTAACGGCTTGTATAAATTTTTGTTACAATTTTATTGCATAGGGCTGTATGCCGATGCCGGCGAACCAGTTGTACCGTTAATTGTTTTATCCCAAAATGAAGTACAGGAATTCCTTAACTTCAGGTATGTCCACCGAAATGACGATAACCTAAATCGGGCAATGACCCATATTATATATGTATACTATTTAAGATATCCGCTCAATGTCTTTGACAAGTTCAAATAGAGTAGGTATAGCCAATTAAAACTTCGTTGGACCAATCACAACTATTTTAAAATAGCAGGTTAAGTTCATGTAGGTTTGTAGGTTAATCCATAGATAAAGCACAGGACAATTTGTAAAAAACTATTTTCAGTACTGAATGTATACTTCTCTAATTTCTGCAGACATTTAATGCTCGTTATGGACTCGAGTACCTGCAAAGCCAGTAATAACATTTATTAGAAAATGCATTAGAAAGAAAGAAAATACATTTATTTAACGCCACAAATACAGTAAATAAAACACACAAAAAGTAACAAAGTTTAGACGTTAAAAGGGATGCCCAGTTTCATGTTGTTAAAACTCATTCATTCATTTCTTCACGAATTTTAGTCAAAACAAAATTATTAAGAGTGTTTTTTTTATTTAAAATTTTAGTTTATTCATTTGTCATACAAAAGCTCGCAAAGTAGATGCTTAAAGAAAATAGGAAAAAAGATGGCTCGATAGAAAATCTAGTCGCAACCATTTACAATCTGGGCTTGGAAGTTGGAATCCAAACAACAAAAACTAGTAAATAATAAACCAGTGTGCGGAGAATCCTTAATTTTCAACATTTACAAACCAGTCGAATAAATTATAAAGGAAATCACATATTAACAGGACCTTCAACAACTTGGGCCTGTTAAGGTGAGTGCTCTCTCGAATCAGAGAGAAAAAGCAGGATGTGAATATTAGGGCATTCAATCCCGGGATTCATTCGTATCACGGGATTTGACAATATAAAATTCCGTGATCACATACATTTGAACATGTGGCCGTGTGGTGACGGCAGTAAGAATACATTTGTCACCACCCGAACTCCTCCTGCGGGTGTCGTAAGAGTCGACTAAGGGATTGAAGTGACACTGACCGTTATTTGATAAAATATTGATGATGGGCAGCAGCGTCGTCATAGTGGACACATTACTGCGATCGCCAATCCGCTTGCCCAGCGTGGCGATTATGGGCATTTCCCTCCTAATGCGTCTATACGCATAGTTAATAGGAGAGGCCTACGTCCAGCAGTGGACTATCACAGGCTGATGATGATACATTTGAATCCCGAGATGGCACGCCTTAGTTAATATTATTATATACTAACTACCCGCCCCCGCCCCGGTTTTGCACGGGTACGATAGTGATACTACAACCTTTTTCTTTTTTAGGGTTCCGTAGCCAAAATGGCAAAAACGGAACCCTTATAGATTCGTCATGTCCGTCTGTCCGTCTGTCCGTCTGTCCGTCTGTCACAGCCAATTTACTCGGAAACTATAAATGCTACAGTAACGAAATTTGGTAAGGATATGTGTTGTATGAACCGCTACAGGAATGTGATACTAAATTGTAAAAAAAACCATTGGGGTGGGGGCCCTCCATACATGTAACTGAGGGATAGAATTTTTTTTTTAGTTGTACATAAGCGTGTGGGGTATTAATAGAAAGGTCTTTGAAAATGATATGAAGGTTTATACATCACATTTTTATTTAAGCAAATCGTTTTCGAGATATCAGGTCTCAAAGTCTGAAAAATGTGTCGCCCCCCCCCTCTATTTTTTAAACTACGCGATATAAAATTCTGAATAAAATATATGTTATGCACATTAATAAACTCTATCAACGATTTTTGGTTTGATAAAATTATCTCCTATAGTTTTTGAGGTAGGTTGATTTAACTGTATTTTTTTACTAATAAATTGATAATGGTACGGAACCCTTTGCGCGCGAGTCCGACTCGCACTTGGCCGGTTTTTATCATATTTATTTTAAAAACTACAATTGAATATACCCACATAGCTTGCTCTCATACTTTCATAGATTACACTCGTTTAAATATATTTGATTATGATAATTCCTTCAAAAGCTACTGTAGTACTCGCAGATGTTATGTACCTAAAACAAATTATTTATTAATTCAATCATAAATATAATTGCTTCATGTCCATTGTCCACTGATGCCTATGTAACAAATGTCACCAACTGTCCGTACGCTACTGTTAAAGCAAAATATATACACGATATTTTGTGTAAAAAACTAGTCCTACGATACAAATGTACCTATTATTTCGACACTAAAGAACTACTATTAAAGAAAAAGATTTTCATTTTTCTTCATATATCTATGTATAGTCAGATTTTATGTACATACGTGGAATTAAAATAAAATCACTTTCAGCGTAAAAAATAAAGGAAAGAATAATCTCGCATAAAACACGATTATAGCAAGATCCTCGCCTTAAGAGAACTGCAACCGGATACCCTTTACCATCATTCATTATCGTTTATAAATAGACCCATAATCGTCACCTGTCTTACACCCGACGTACCGATAACGACATAACGATAATAAGAGGTCATTATATCGAGACCGAGAATAAATCGATCGGATGATCTTCTTTTGTTTATTTTCTATTACACATTGTAGTAAAGAATTAAGTCGTCGTGCGGGGCCTGGATGCTTAGCCAAGTTGCCAATCGCCAGCGCTTAGTAGCGTATCGTAGATTTCCCTCTCTGTCACTCTTTCGTATTAGTGCGACAAAGACAGTTAGCTACCTTTCGCTTACGATTGACGATGAAGCGCTAGCGATTGGCAACTTGGCTAAGCACCCTGGTTATCAAAAGCTTGTAACTTGTAATACAAGCGGAAGTCCTTTTCCAATTAATGGCGATAAAAAGAGACTTCCACTTGTATTCCAAGTTACAAGCTTTTGATAAACAGGGTCCAGGTCTAGCCAAGATAGAATTCTGCAATCGTATATGATAAGCGATAAGTGATAAATGTATGAGAATGACAGATTCGTACGAAAAGTCTCGTAACGTGACCATTTCCGTACCTACATAAGGTCACGTGACTTATCGCTTTTCGTATACGATTGCAGTATGGCATCTTGGCTAGGCCTGGGTGGTTAGCCAAGTTGCCAATTGCTAGCGTTTAATCGTCAATCGTAAGCGAAAGGCAGCTAACTGTCTTTGTTGCACTAATATGAAAGAGTGACAGAGAAAGCCTTCGATTCGATCGAAACATGGGCAGTACTTCAGTCTCTCCAACGGTGCCAAGTCGACTACCGCTATATCGAGGTGTTGAAGTGTTTGTACGAGAGCGCCACAATGTCAGTCCGACTCCAAGACCAGAGCTCGAAGCCTATTCTGCTGCAGCGGGGAGTTAGGCAAGGAGATGTCATCTCGCCTAAGCTGTTTACCGCTGCACTGGAGGATGTCTTTAAGACTCTGGACTGGAGAAGGCTGGGTATCAACATAAACGGCGAGTACCTCACTCACCTTCGATTCGCTGACGATATAGTAGTCTTGGCTGAGACCTTGTTGGACTTGAGTACTATGCTCGTTGACCTCAGTAAAGCCTCCGAGCGAGTTGGTCTTAGGATGAACATGGATAAGACGAAAATCATGTCGAATTCCCATGTAGCACCAACTCCCGTAATAATCGGAGACTTTACACTCGAAGTTGTAGACGAATATATATACCTAGGACAAACTATCCAGTTAGGTAGGTCCAACTTCGAGAAAGAGGTCAATCGTCGAATCCGACTCGGTTGGGCAGCGTTCGGGAAGCTACGACACATAAATATTCCGCAGTGTTTGAAGACGTAAGTCTTTAATCAGTGTGTGTTGCCAGTGATGACATACGGTACTGAAACGTGGCCGCTTACAATGGGCCTCATAAGAAGGCTCAAAGTCACCCAAAGGGCAATGGAGAGGGCTATGCTAGGAGTCTCTCTGATCGGATTAAAAATGAGACCATCCGCAGCAGAACCAAAGTAACCGAAATAGCTCTCCGAATCGCTAAACTGAAGTGGCAGTGGGCGGGGCACATTGCGCGTAGAACCGATGGCCGTTGGGGCGGGAAGGTTCTTGAGTGGCGGCCACGTACCGGAAGACGTAGCGTGGATAGGCCCCAAACAAGGTGGACCGATGACCTGGTGAAGGTCGCGGGAGTCCGATGGATGCGGGTGGCGCAGGACCGGTCATTGTGGCAATCTTTGGGGGAGGCCTATGTTCAGCAGTGGACGTCTTTCGGCTGATGTGATGATGATGATGATGATGATGACAGAGAGGGAAAACTACGATACGCTACTAAGCGCTAGCGATTGGCAAGTTGGCTAAGCATCCTGCTGTTGCATCTGTAGTTTACTGTATAATTAAGATTCAATATAAAACGAAACATGCCGCTAATCATAAGGCGATAGCCAAATAGGTAAAATTTAATAAAATAAATGAAATATTTAAGTATAATATAAATTATTATAAATCGTCGTATTTTTCGTAAAAATAAAGATCAAATACTTCTGATGATGTGGTGGTACTGGTGATGTGATGATAGGTAGACGTAAAATTTGATATGCTGCTAGTTGCTTTAGTTTTTAAAATATATATACCAGCATATTATTAGGAGCGTACTCTATACTCCATACTATTTTTTATTACATGCAATAAACTGATGGTAGTACTACTACACTTACCTCCGAGAAAGAATTCAAATAGATTCGAAAGAAATAACCGTTAAAGACTACTATTTTGCAATCTTAATGCCCTATTGCATAGAAATAGTATTTCAATGCAAATGTCAGTCTTTGCGGCACAATCCCAACATTGTAATCGGACAAGCGATAACAATTCAACTTTATCGCCACTATAATAACAACTTTATAGAACTGGATAGTATATTCCTGTTGACGACATAATGTTGCTTGGCAAGTAGGCAACCACTATTGCTTATGCTTTGTGATTATGCTTTCTGCTTCGACATTTTTTTTATATTGACACAACAAAGTTTTTTATATTGCCAAAACGCGGCGGCAACGAACAGGAGACCAGGGTGCTTAGCCAAGTTGCCAATCGCTAATGCTTAATCGTCAATCGTAAACGAAAGGCAGCTGACTGTCTTTATCGCACTAATAAGAAAGAGTGACAGAGAGGGAAAACTACGATACGCTACTAAGCGCTAGCGATTGACAACTTGGCTAAGCATCCTCAGTTGCCACACCTGTCAGTTGCCACCGCCTTGCGGGCCCGCTAGATGCTTGTATTGTATGTACTATGTAGGGGAGATACGCCATGAAACGGACATTTAACTTTGAAGTAAGATACATACTGTAGTTAAAAACTTAGGAACTCGTTAACTATCATTAAGGATTTCGGATATACTGTAGTATAATTATTACTACACTATATTAAATAAAAAGCCATACTTTTTATGAAATATTTAAATTTCTTTAATCTCACTTGTGTCCGTTTCATAACACCTGTAGCACTGAATCGGACAGTGGGTGTCTTGAAACGGACTAGGAACCAATACTTGACTTTGAGACACATAAGGCACAATAATACTTATTTTAATAAGGCCATTACTTAGTAGATCCCAAACTACGATCACAGAATTACCAATTACAAAAAAAAACAACATAAAATATTCAATTTCTTAGTCTTGGTTTAATTTTTCAACCATTATAGTAATTAGTTTTTTTTAACAATAACTCTTATTTTAATAAGTCAAACACTTTGGTAGAACTCAAACTGAGATCATAGAACTAACAACTACTTACAAAAAAAACAACATAAAATAATTCAACTTCTTTCAACGTCCGTTTCAATGCGACGGTCCCTGGCCGTTTCATTGCGAATCGAACCTAAAAATATTTTAACCAAATTTTAAATAATAATGTATTGATAAGATCATGACTCACCGTTCCGTATCTCCTTGAGAATATGCCTCAACAAGTACAGACATTAAAATTGTAATTTAAGATGTTGCCCAATTTTAAATTAGTTTGCAAAAATACCTACGCAATTTTTTACAAAATTCATGCGCTTCAACTACGTGCGAAATAGTGAAGTAAGTAATGTCTCACGGGATCTGCCATTATTGTGGGGTCATCTATGGTCATCAGTGTTGACAACAACCAAAGAACCTTGAAATGTTCGTTCAGATTTTTTTAAGATATCGATAGTGTCCGTTTCATAACGCGTCCGTTTCATTGCGTATTCCCCCTACCACTCTTGGTCAATGAATACAGCCTAATATTTTCTTCGGTTAATCACCGCGAGCTGTAAACATGAAATAAAACTATGAAAACGGATAAACTCGCGGATAAACGGATAAACTTGGGTGTATGCGCCCTCTTAACTTCATTCCAACGTTTTGAACACTTTACAGGGTTCGTGGTCTGCGGGCGAATGCAGTTAATGTTAATTAATATACGCGTGTATCCGTTTTCATAGTTTTATTTTAACAATTAATACTTAAGTGCTACAAGAACTCAATTGAACGTGGCGAAACAACACTAAGCATCGGTCATTTATGTCACATATTATGTCATTAACTAAATTCTCCTTAAGTATTGTAAATATCTATCCAATTCGCTAAAGCGGCGCAATCGAAATTCTATTAAAACACAGCCAACTCTAAAAATTACGCAACTCAACTAAACGCAACCAGAATCGACTACCGACAATTTATTATGAAATTCAGACAATTTTAGATTAAATCGAAACCATAACTCGTGGTATAGTAATCTGGTGGTATTAAATTATAATAACGTAGATTATGAGCAGTTTTAGCGAGACTGGACCTAAAATTAGCATAACCTAGATATGATTCACGCCTGCAGCCAAGAATGATCGATTACAGAGTTAGGATGTTATTTAATTGGATAATGACTTAAATACGGTAATTTGTTACACAATATTAGTTATTGAACAAGAAAATATGAATTAATTGTTGGATATAAAATTTAGGTCAACGTTAATCGCAATGGCATTGCATTTTTTGCATAAAATGATGTATATATTTGCATTTTATGCCAGAATCCTGTGTAAATTTAGTAGTATTATTAATATTTTAAATGTAAAATAAGCTTGTTTACTTGGCTCTCTGGTGTGCAGTGTGTTTATCATGAGTTGCCACGCATTATTAACGCGGATTTTCTCATGGCCTAGTTGGTACTGATCCTCCCTACGAAGCTGGAGGTTCCGGGTTCGAATCCCGGCGAGGGCATTATTTGTGTATTTATTACAAATATTTGTTCCTTAATCGTGGCTGTCCATGTAATTAAGTATCTATATGTATCTATCTACCTATTATATAATTATATCGTCGCTTGGTACGTACATCTAGGGCCGGAACCGTTATTTTCTCCATACAAAAAGAACGGTTCCTTTTTCGTTCTTTGGTATAAAAATTGTAAGTTAATGAAGTAATTTAAAAGTATGATATTGTAAATTACATAAAATATTGAGCAGTAGGTACATAATCATTAAAAACATTTAGAAATATTGGGCTATTTCGAGGTTTTTGTAAAATACTGGTTCCGGTCCTTGCGTACAACATCACAATTCACAAGCCTTAATTGAGCTTACCGTGGTACTAAGTCGATTTGTGTAAGAGGTCTCTAGAAGATATTTATAGTATTTTATGCAACCCTTGTTTAAGAGAGGTCAAAAAAGGTGAGTGGCGTGGGTAACAATTTGAGGCGAAGCCGGAAATTGTTATTAAAGACGCCACGAGCATTTTTGGACTCAGTTAAACAATGTTGCATACAATACTTTTTCTATGACCACACATTTATTTTTAAATAAAATTGTAAATGTTAGAAATATTCTTAGGGTCTCACCAAACCAATCGACGTGGAGTCGGCTTTCGCCGAGTGTTTTACACCACACTATTCGCATTTAGCCGATCGACCGTCTCCGCGGTTGAACACCTGCGTTAAGCAGTCTCACCCTCCTTACGGCCGTAGAAACGCTCGATCGGCTGCGATTTGCTACCGTAACAGTTGTAAAGCGGCGATCGGCTCTCCCGTGCTCCGTCCTGCCGTCGAGACGTCAGACAGCACGCGTACAGCCGCTGAGTCCGACGAACAGATAGATAGGACAGCGGGTGATCCGCAATCGTAAATCTCATTTTTGGAGACTAGTTGTTAGTAACTAGTTTGAAATTGAACAGACGTGTATGATTACGACAGTATTACTTCGTGTTGTCAGATCTATTGCAGATTTTAATGTGGGTAATAATTCAAATGAATAAATACAAACGCATCAGTAGCTACTTCGGCCGTCATCGGCTCTTTTCGGCCGTCGTCAGCTATGTTCGGCCGTCGAAGACGCTGAACGGCTTCCGCCAGCTCTGACCGGTCCTTATCGTAGGTACTCGGCCGTGATCGGAGCCGTTCAACTCTTTCCGGCAGCGTACGGCGGTATTAGGAGATTTAGGAATGCGAACGTGTGCGTTAGGCTGCAAACGGGGTCGTACGAATGCGAACAGCTTTACGGCAAAACGCCGTTTTCCCGTCGAAACACGTCGTTTCGCGTGGGCCGAGCCGATTTACGATGTCCTCGCTCTTATTGCGTTGACATAAAGCTTTTTCCGTACGCGATTAGCCGAAACGGCGCGGACTAGTTTGGTGAGACCCTAAGTCAAACATAATTTTATTAATCATCAAGATTGGGCGGGAGACGTCAAAATTAAAAAAAGGCTCCTCTATGGTTTACTGTTCATCAGATTTATTTTTAAATTAGGTTGACAGCCATGTATTTCATTAAGTCTTGTATACACCAGCATTGCAATTTGTTCGAAATATTCAAATGGGATTTATGCAAGTTTGATGTACCAGTGGATAATTATGTGCAATTATTTCGTAATACATATGTATGCAGTTTATAAAATATATAAATGTTTGTATTACTAATAAGTTTTCTTACATGTTTATAAGCCGTGTGGTGACGGCAGTAAGTATACATTTGTCACCACCCCAACTCCTCCTGCGGGTGTCGTAAGAGTCGACTAAGGGATTGAAGTGTCACTGACCATTATCTGATAAAATATTGATGATGGGCAGCAGCGTCATCATAGTGGACACATTACTGCGATCGCCACTCCGCTTGCCCAGCGTGACGATTATGGGCATCTACCTCCTAATGCATCCATGTTTATAGGAGAGGCCTGCGTCCAGCAGTGGACTATCATAGGCTGATGATGTGACATGACGTGTTATAATACAGATAGTAACTAAAGACTTGCGCTTCTCCCTGCAAGATCCATAAAGTGAAGTCGCTAGATAATTATGCTTATTTTAGATGGAAGTATAAACGTGTTGAACTTACGTTCCTTTTATGATGACTTATTACATAATCTTACCAGTTAGTGACAGTAGCCCTGATTACGAAACGGGAGGTTCTGGATTTGTTCCGAGTTATGATTGTTTTCTCATTATTCTACATATTTAAGTATCTGCATGTATCTACCTGTCATTGTTGTACCTAAAAGTAACAGTATTATCGTTTCATACCGATGTCTAACACAGGCCTAATTGAGTCTACTCCATACTCCGCAGTCATCGCGTAGTGGCAGGCATAGTGCTTAATGGTGAAGACCGTTGTTATCTGAAATAAGTCGCGCATAATATAAACCAAAAATATGCTTGTTTAACCTTTTAACTATATTATCTTAATGTTGATATGTTTCACGAGTCTATAATATAGTCTATAAATATAACCATTTGTGGAAAATCGATATTTCACAGGGCAATGGGATTTAATACATTTACTCTTTCGCTAACTCGGCGGTTCCTCTTCCTGTCATATTATCTAACACCTTCATAATCCCACACAGACTGTCAATCTGCCGAAACCAACAATAGTCAAAGCTGACCTTACGGGATTCAAAGGGCCTAGTTGACCCTACGCCTGTCAAATTCGGCTTTACGATTGTGAAATCTTTAGGAGTGTGGTTCTCAAACTTTTTCACCTTTGAGATTAATCAGCAGATTTTTTATTCGGAAACCATTGCTTATTTAAAGTCGGCTTGATGGCTCGATCTGTACTATTCTTAAGGATTTTTGGGACACAGTTTGAGAATAGCTGGTTATAAGCTGAGTAACAGTTACTTGAATGTTTGAATTTGGAATGACGTCTTGAATAAAGGTTTGTTAGGACAGAAAGTGATTTATAAATTAAACCTTGACTGAGGCAGTCAACTATGACGTAACGTAACTATTTTAGTGCTTTAATTAAGTCGGTATTAAATTGGCACATATTCAAATTATTTAAAAATATTATCTAGTTACACAATTAAGCTAATGTTATTTCACCTACTCAAACCTACTATCGCAAATAGCATAATATCTACAGGCTGGTTTTTTATTCACCGTTTTAGTGAATTAATTCTGAGGGCATATTGATGAACTTTTATTATGGGACCGACATCAAAATCGAGAAAAAAATCTGATGTTCCATACATTTCAGTCTACTAATACCTCAGGGTTAGTATTATTATAACGTCGACCGGCCTTTCTATTTCAATGCCGAATTGGGTGAATATCTGAGGCCCTGGAGTCGACCGGCGACCGACACGTGTCCGCCGCCGACGACGTTCGAATATTTTTGATGTAAATGCTGGGGGCCTTACTTGTATCTATATAATAAAAGACTCACTTTCTATTCTTGTTTTATTTAAATGTTATAAACTTAATTTTTACTTCACATTGTCCAGAACTCAACCGTACGCTTGCTGATATCATGACAGAGACAAGCCACAGAGTAGCGCATACATAGATACATCTAAATGTCACAGACTAATACTACAGAGAGAGAATCGCTTGGGTTGCTATTTCAACAATTTTGTTCGCGAATGTTTGAGGGTGGTGTCTCTGACACGTCGCCGGCAGCGGGTAACCGACGACGTGTCAGAGAAACCACCCTCAAACATTCGCGAACAAAACATTCGCGAACAAAACATTCGAACGTCGTCGGCGGCGGACACGCGTCGGTCGCCGGTCGCCGCCAGAAAAACCAGGGCCTGAGGCCGCTTGTAGACTTCCGGTATTTTCACCGGACGACGGTCCGTCTAGAAACGTATACCCTTGTAGACAAGTAATTTTGTTACCGGATTGGCGATTGCGGTTTCTATGCAGCAGGTTTGCAGTTTCTAGGCAGCGTAATTTACAAATACGGGCGATACGTCCGTCGTCGTCGTCGTTTACACACGCCAATACACTGGCATGGATGACCGCTTTTCTTACACCGGACCGGACCGGTGTCCGTCACGCCGAGGGGAAGCGGAGATGCAATCGGCGAAGTTCATTTGCCGGACAAGTGTCCGGTGCGTGTACACACACTCATAGTGAACCATACACCACCGCAAGTCCGGCAAAAAAACGGACCGTCGTCCGGTGAAAATACCGGAAGTCTACAAGCGGCCTGAGCGTTTCAACCGCCTAATTTGGTGGCATATTTTTTGCTGAAGTTCTAAATGTCTTAATGTTATACTTCGTCACTTGTATAAGTATTAAGGTCCGACCGAGGCCCATATTTTAGTCTCGGCCGAGACCGAGACCGAGACCGAGAATAATTTTGATTCTCGGCCGAGATCGAGACCGAGACCGAGACATGGTAGAAAGGATAAAAAACGTATAAATTACATAAAAAAACCCTAGCAAATAGCTATAGTAAGTCCAACGTCAAACTAAATACAGCGATTTTTTTTGGATATTTTCTTTTTGTTTTTTTTTTATGTAGATACCCCAAAAACCGGTATTCGAATTTTAGGTATTTTTATCTATAGGTAGTATGATAGAGGTCGCTTACTCTAAATTATTCCTTCCGTTCATTTTAAAGTGAAATTGAAGTCAGTTCATGTCAATATGACACCAATAAAATTGCAGTAAGTTCGCGAGATGGCGTCAAGCTCGCCAATAGCCGCAAATCAACCTAGTCCCACGGTACGCTGAATTAAGGCTTGTGATGTGGATACCAGGCGACGATATATATATAATAGATTGATACTTAAATACATACATATACAGCCATGACCAAGGAACAAATATTTGTTATAAATATGTAAATACACAAATAATGCTCTTGCCGGGATTCGAACCAGGAACCTCCTGATTCGTAGGCAGGGTCACTACCAACTACCAACTAGGCTACGGAGGCTGATACTTACAACATAAATAATTAATAAGATCAACGGTTTCTTTACATACAATATTAACTAGATGGCGCCATACTAAAGGCAAGTACATACTTCGACTAAAAGCGTACTTGACCCATAATGTAAACTTTATTAAATCCTTTGGTCAATATCAAACCATCAATTAAACAAATTGACTTAATTTAAACTAATAGCTAAGTCATTTAAAACTATCATTACTTTTATTTGGAAAAGAGGCATAAGTACGAATGAAGCAAACGTTTATAAGCCATTTAGTTAAGTGATTGCATCTTGATAATAGTTGTTATTCACGAAACTATCGTCAATTCAGGGTTAATGTGAGCCCTAATCCTACAGAGTTGCTATGGATATCATAGTTCAACATATATTTGTGTTTGAGTAAATTGACGCAAGGGAATGGGAACAATAAGATATATGCACTTATTAAGACGCAACGCAGTGCAACGGAAGTGCACTGATTGCGATTAAGAATGGTGGTAAAAATAATTTAGCGCTCTTGTGTGAATGGGATGGTATCGTTTTGATACTTGGTATCTGTCCGACGGTAGGAGAACGAGAAAAACTTTAAATATAATAAATAATTAAAAACAGACAAGATATTCAATACATACTTAATAATGTTCTTTATAGTTCGCCCAAATACCAGTAATAGAAAAAAACATATCAATATCTGCTGACTACCTTCTGTTTGGATACTGGCTTGGCTTTTGGGTAGGTACTGATGCCAACAAAAGGGCTTCTTAAATTTGTAGGTAAAACAAAAAAGATAATTTGTAAAAATACTCTAATGTTTTTCAGAAACTAGGTCCAAGGACTAGGACTTAATATTTTTCTCTACGACGAAAACGTCCCTAAAGAGTAATGTATAGCACAGGATCCTTTGCTATAACATTTTAACGGAAACGAGTCATACTGCATTTATTATAAGAAACAAGTACCAAGAACAATGATCCTAGCAACCGCAGTCTACCGGCGCGCGCGCACTCTAATTGCGCCGCTGGTTCAACGCACTCCGCGCACTGAGGTATCTATGCGCAGCTAAATACATGCACAAAAATGGGCATTATTATATTCTAATATTTTTATTACGATAAGTATTTAGAATCGCTATCGACGATGCTAATGCGTACCGCAATCTTCAAATATTTCGGGCATCTGTGTCTGTCACTGGCCGGCAGTTTTGCCGTGTGGTGATCAGGTGATGGCAGTAAGAAAACATTTGTCACCACCCCAACTCTTCCCGCGGGCGTTGTAAGAGCGGTTTGAGGGATTGAAGTGTCACTGACTATTAATAGAAGGTTGATGATGGGCAGCAGCGTCTTCATCGTGGACACATTACTGCGATCGCCAATTCGCTTGCCCAGTGTGGCGATTATGGGCTTTTGCCTCCAAATACGTCTATACGTATACTTAGTCAATAGGAGAGGCCTACGTCCAGCAGCGGACTGCAATGGGCTGATGATGCGCTTCACTAAGAGCGAAAGTTCACTTGATTAAAAAATCGATTAAGTTTATTTTTTTTTAAAGACCTTTTTTATCATAATTTTTCTAATCATCATTTATCGTGCTACGACCCACTTACGCGCTTTCATACTTGTTAAAATATGACAGCAACGAGGTCAAAAATAAACATGGAACCATCATAAGCTTACAGAATAGGATACTAATGAAGTAATGCCCTTGAAAACGGTTGACTATTTTAGATGGGCATTTCTCTGCTGAGCGTTTCAACCGCCGTGACTTCTGTAGCGGTAGCGGCCTTATCACACGAATCCCGTGAGAGATGCAAGAACTTTTGGATATATTGGTAGACGTAGTTGACAACTACCATTAAATAAATAAATAATAAATAATAAATAAATAAATAAATATCTTGGGACATCTTACACAAATCAACCTAGTCCCACGGTAAGCTCAATTAAGGCTTGTGTTGTGGGTACCAGGCGACGATATATATAATAGATAGATACGTATAGATACTTAGATACATACACATTACCAATGGATCCAAAAAAAAATGAGATGCTTACCCACGGATATCGGGTAATAATGTTGCCACTGAAGTCACGGCGGTTGAAACGCTCGGAGTAATACCCAGATACACATTGTACATATCTTTAGCTTTACTACCTACTATGGTAGCGAATGAACGAATCAAACAACACAGTTGCAGAAAACAGAAAATAAAGATTAATTAAAAATAATCTCGTCCTCAAGAATCGGAGGAACGTCTCCAATCTCGGCCAATCTCATTCCGAGGCGACAGACATATTTAACTGACCAATGGTCAACCTTATCTCCGTGTTATAAAGTGTATATTAGGGAATTATCAGTGTCGTTGAAATGTCGGCGGAATCCGTTTGAAGTCGTTGATTAGAGTAATGTCTGAAATGCAATTCAAACTGTCGTTTGATAATATGTAAGAGGTTGCTAAGCGTTTGACAAGACGTCTTAAAATATGTACACATTTCAGAACGTATACCCAAAACACAAGGTTCATAATCGTTAATATATTTTTTTCCATGACCGTATGTAGGTATGGTATTTTCATGGGCCTAACTAAAAATGTGATCATTTTTGACATGATGACAGGTAGGGACACATTTGGAAGAGCGGAGTTTCTGTTTAAACAGAACATAACATAAGTAATCGGTCATACTTATAGACACTGCGCGACAGTTTTTTTAAAAACTACCTACTCGATTAACGAGCAATGACGGATAGTGCAATACTGAGTAACTACCAAAACAGAAAGAATAGTTTTTTGCCTGATACGTTCATGCTACGGTCATGGAATGGTACGGTCGAGTGTGCAGAGACCTATAATTGTCAGTGACACTTCAATCCAGTCGACTCTTACGACACCCATGAGAAGAGCTGGGGTGGTGACCCAAGCCGAAGGCGCGGGCTTTACTTCACACGAGTTCATAATTCTGTACCGCCCGTGGTACACACAATGTTTTTCATCACACCTGTGATGCAAAAAAGTAAATAAAACAATATATTTTCTTAAAACTACTCTAAAATGGTCTAAATCAGGGATGACTTAATTTCATCATTTTCATAAAAGAAATCTCGGCGCGGCGCGCGGCGTGCGCCGGACCGCGCTAGTGCGACTTAATGTTGTATGAAAATCCTTAACGGCCTACTATGACGTAATGACGCACCTACGGCGCGCATCACCGCAGCGTATTGGCGCACTTACCGAACAGGTATGATGAAAATGTATTGTTTGTACCACCAGGCGGCAAGTGCTTAATAAACGCAATGGTACCAGATAATTAAACAACAATGGGTAGTAAAAACGTGGAACCATCAGAGGCTATGACCTGCGTTTGCGCAATTGCGCAATAGTACATTACTACCGAGGCCGGGAAGTGACTGGTTGGCGGCCGAATATATGTAGACGGCCGAGCGAAGCGAGGCCGGATAGTATTCGCACGGCAACCCGTCACTTCATGGCCGAGGTATGTATAATGCTTTTCTCAAACATGCAATGAAATGAAACAAAAAATGTATATCCATTCTTAGGAATAGGCATGATGAATGACTGGCAAGTCAAATCAGCATCTTTTTTCGAACTGTCAAAACGATCACCACTATGGAATTTTATATGAAATACTCAAAAGTGACGTCACGTTTGAGTACTGCCAAAATGACCTACACTTTTAAGTTCTTTTCAATTTATTAAATAGAAGTTCTGTACAAAAATTACAGCAATCTACATCTTAGTAAAAATTTATTCGTGTATTATGTCGTGCATAATGTTAAATAATTTATTTTAGCAACAGTCATCATCCCTATTATAAGTCAACTGCATAACTAAGTCTTTGAAACACAACAAAAGTCAAATACTTTTTTTAAATATTTTAAGTCCTTGTGGACAGGCGAAAGCACTAAGCTATACTGCCTTAAAAATCAAATACGACACAGACACCTAATTTTTTTTAAGTTCGACCTGTTTGAAACGCGCCAATTTTTAATTCTAAAAAGCAGTATTAGACGACTCGGTCTGTTGGGTCTAATTAATCGCATTTGGTGATCGGGGCCGACGGATCGCACCGTATAATACTGCTGTTTAAATATTATTTCGAGTAGTTATTGTACATATTTTAAATTATATAATTTAAATACCTAATTATAACTGCAACAATTAACCAATAATTTTTTTTATACTAATATTACTTACAGATAATTATTGGCTAAAAGCCAAGATGCCAGGTCACAACCCTATGCCGAATGAAAATTAAAAAAGTGGCACTTGCCGGCCTAGGCCGGCAACGAGGTACTTCCCGGCCGCTTTTTAGGCACGTAACTACAACATTTCATTGCGTGTTTGAGAAAAGCATATTCCAATATGGCTTTTAAAGGTAGTGTAAGCCAATCTAACTCTTAGTCGTACCACTCTAGTTACTTTTAATACCTAAATAAAAAATAGTTACTTTGTTGGTTTGACTATGAACTGTATTCTGATTTAAAAATATTGTTTTACTTACCCACTTAAAGACCAGTACCTAGCCGTACAATGAGCTGCCGAGGTTTTAACTCGGACTTACTTTCTGTCCGGTTCGTTCGCACCATTCAATACGCGAGTTCGAGAGGCATGGACAGAAAGTAAGTCCGTGTTAAAAGTGTTAAAACCTCGGCAGCTCATGGTACGGCTATTGGTCTTTAAGTGGGTGTGAAAATAGTACATTACGATACAAGTGTGAAAAAAAGTTAAGTTCGGAACGAGTGGAGATAAATTAAAGCAAGACGGAAGGGAGTGCTTCAAATTGATACGAGTTACGAATGTCGTTTTCGCACGTGTATCGTACGAGGTTTTTTAGTACATATGGCCCTCCGAAGATTTCAACCTAACGTAAAATGAACCACTACTCGCACTAGCGCGTAAAGAAAGCGCCATCTGTACTGATTTCTTTTTTCTATTTAATAAATTGACGGTAGCTCATACCAAAATAAAAAAATATTCGAGAAAATATTTTTTATTCTACTTTTTCCTCATCACGATGCGATACCAAATATGTATTTAAACGAATCATCACTGTTTCACATCCAGTATGTGCAATAATATCTATACTGGTTCAAGGGACTGTTCTACTTCGTCTATCCTTGCAATAACATAGGAATAACACTTCAGGTTGCCATAGAAGGCGCGGTGCAAAGTGGTCACAGAATATCCATTTAGAGACTGGTCTATCCCCTTTATTCATAAATGTCTCCTAACTTGCAAGTCGCTAAGTATTGTTTGTCTCTTTCGTTATTATACTTATATTGGTAAAACCGAAAGGGACACTTAGCGGTATGTTGAGTTAGAAGACATTTATGAATAAGGGGGTATTACTTCATTTAATAATTATAATATCTATCATCTACAAATGCGGACCCAGCTTCAGCATCTACTCTGAGCATATCTAACATCATCGAATTATTTGTGAACTAGCGACCCGCCGCGATTTTACACGGGTACAATGCTCATACTAAAACCTTCCTCTTGAATCACTCATAAAAAAAAACCGCTCAAAAATCGGTTGCGTAAGATTTAAGCATACATAGGACAGACAGCGACAATAACTTTAATACCTACTATCTAGTGATGTCTTACTCGTAAAGCTAAATATAATTTATATCTTGAGTAGGTACTTCGTAGAACAGTTGCGGCTGCCCGATTTATACTGGTACCCGTTGCCATATACATATAATTCATAATATTAGTAGCTTTTCTGCCGTCATTCAACACTTACCGAACTCCAGGCTTAGCACAGGTGTAAGTGTAAATAACGCGACCATATCTTGCAGGCGAGATAGCCACGCGTCACTGTCTAACCCCCTTATTCATAAACGTCTGCTAACTTAGCAAGCCGCTAATAATTGTTTGTTCCTTTTGCTCTTATGGACACATTGTTAAGACCAAAAGGGACAAACAATTATTAGCGGCTTGTTAAGTTAACAGACGTTTATGAATAAGGGGGTAACTGTTTAAATAAATTAAGTAGTGGTACTATTTTACAATTGTGGTAAGCCGACTCTAAGGCACTGGTCTCACCGCGAGCTACTAAACTATGAACTATATATAATTTATATAGATAATTTTCTCAGATAAGTATTTCTCACAAAGACTACTCGTTTTAGGCAAAAACCTCAGATCTTTTAATCTTTGCCAAACTAACAGTCAAGCAGTCTGGACCGCTATTATGTAAACCGCATTCGTATCGCGTGCGTGCCCGTTGGAAAGTGTGCCTTACACACGATTCAGAACATCTGATAGATCGCTTATAAGACCTAACTGTATTCTAATTGACAAGAAGCAATACAACGAGAAGTTTCAAAAGTTTAGACATTTTTACAGGGTGTTTTATCTGCCACTGAAAACATAAGTCAATAACTATAAGAACCTGGCAACTCTACCACCGTCTTAAGGTGCATTCTAACCAAACGAGCATTCGCTATTCTAACCCCCTACTCTACGAAATCGATCGTTACGCAAAACGTGATTCGTTGATTTCGTAGAGTGGGGGATAGAATAGCGAATGCTCGTTTGGTCTGAATGCACCTTTACCCGTTAACCTGCCGCTAAATAGCAGTGTTTGCACTGCTGTGTTTCGGTTTGGGGAAATTAGCAAATTTACGAAACTGAAGCATAGCAAAACTTGCAAAGGAGGAAGCTGAAGGTTTAGGTATTTTGATCAAGCAAACTAGTTCTAATTTAGAGAGCAAGGTAATGCATACATTCCACAAAATTCATTTAATGAAAAACAATTTTATAGGTAAATACCAACTATGTACAGCTGTTCAGATACGAGGTTTTTTAAGTAAAAATTGTTTGTAAGTATGACCAATACCATTCGTCAGTACAATAAAAAAAAACTAAACAAATATGGCTGACTTTCATAGCTTTTGACGTCTTTGACACATATCGTGAAACACGTTCGTGGATATGTTTTTACGTTAATTAATAAAATATCAATAATTTAAACTAAAGATGTCTGTGGGCTCAAGGTTTGAAGGTTTTAAGCAGTGTTGTCATACGGGTTTAACGTTTCGGTACGCAGACTTCTTAAAAATAGTACGCGAGTTCAATTTTGGGTACACGGCCAAATGCCACCAAAGAAAAAAAATCGCAACGTCATAAACGTCAACCACAATCAATGGCGCACAAAATGACTTTAAGTTCGTAATAAAACTAAGATTGTGTTCTAAAAGTGCGTGATTATGGAATAATGCAAGTTTTTAGATTTGTTTACATTTTTTATTTTCTACTGACAAATAGTATAGGCATTGTTTCTTAAAGCCCAAAGTTCACGCATGCATAATATCCAACTACTTGGAATTCCTATTTCCATCATAAGTATGAATAGATGAATAATAGAAATCCTTTTGTTCTCTTAAATGTATGGCATAATAACGTAGAAAGCTATTTCATGGAATTTAGCAGAAAAGAAAATTACGGCCACCCAGTCCGACATGTTCTTCGCGATTTTCTTCTCATTTTCTCAAACTGTTTTTTACATTCACAAATCTTTCAAGTTTTCGCTCCTCCTCTCGGTTTCCGATTGAGTCGTTGATCCTTTGTATACATAATTAAATAATTACATATATTGTAGGTGTCCCTTATTTTACGAATTGTATTGAACTAATATTTATATTAACTCTTATGCTATTAAAGTCCATTTCAAATACGAAGGCCCGATTCCACTTGACAAAGTCATTAGGCGTCAACGATAGGATCAGTGTTAACAAAAGATACCTGGCCAAATCCTTTTGTCGCGTGATATTTTTTGCATACATCGGTGTACGACACGTGCCAATTTGTAGTGGACCAAGTAAATGACAAAAGTTTCGAGTGGCATCGAGCCGAATATGTGTCATTGTTCGCATGAATATATACATGACTCCAAAGTTAATTGAACACCTAATTATTTTAAAAAAATTACCTTTTTGACACCGGTATCTACCTTAGTAAATAGTCACCTTAAAGCTTTGCATTCAAATTTTAAGAAATGATTCGACTAATTATTAATTTAATCAACTTTGGATTCATGTCCACATTATGGTCATGAATCCAAAGTGGAAAATCCAGGATCGGACAAACGCCCGTCATTTCGAAAAAATAACCCTGTTCCGTACAGTAGAGACTTCCTTATCTTATGATGTTGGAAGTCTCTACCATACGGAACAGGGTTATGTCTTCAAAATGACGGGCGTTTGTCCGATCCTTGATTATTGCAAACAATGACGCCCATTTATCCGACCTATGGACTTAGGAACTGCACTGGTGTCACCGCGAGCTACTAGGCTATGAACTATGGGCTATAAACACGAACAAAAGATACGCACTCCTGTGTAAAAAAGAGACACAGCGACACTGGCCCGGCGGTGATAGCTGATAGCTGGGTGAGTACCGCCCTGTCTCTTTTTTTTTCACGGGAGTTTTGTTCGTGTTTATAACCCATCCCAACTAGCAAAATATAGTCATATAGAAGTTGAGACAACGTTTTGCATATAACTTGTAGTCCTATTTGGTTGGTCATATAAACGTAAGGTAAACGGTTATAAAAGGCGAAAGTGGCGCAAATTATAAGACTTATTGGTGAGATAAAGGTTAAATAAAGGTTTGCATGGCGACTTAAATCGTTTATTAAAGGTATTGTAACGATTAAGGAATGACCAAAACGTTGTATAAAGAGTACAACAAAAACCTTTACGCGACCTAAATATCAAATAAATGTTTTATAACTGACCATTTTGTTTTATAGAAGGTTTAGTGTAATCCTTACTCAATGCTTATTGGACTTTTAAGTCATCTAAACATTTTTAAGTTTTATTTATAAAACTGCTCCTGACATTTATTTTAGATACGCGCAAAACTTGGTGTGTGTGACAAAAAGTGTACGGAAAAATAATACAAGGTAATTTTATAATGTAATGGAAATTATTGTTCTATATATTGAGCGTTTGCACATTTGGCGTGACCTGAATTCGTATGGGAAGGTCACTTTACTGTTAAAGTTTATGATGATATACAGTTTTTTGCTGTCGCGCTCTTAATATGTTCGAAATAATTATAATTTATAACAATATTTATTCATATTTTATTATAGTTAAGGTTAGCCATTTTGGAACAAGTCATGGATTTATACTTATACGACTACAATATAACTTTATCTTAAGTAAAGGTTTTTATAACGACTACAAATTGTCCGCCATTACTAAGCCGTCATTACTAGTCCGCCACTTCGTTTGTGCCGTTTCCACGATGTAACGTCCATGGTTTTTTTCTTTGAAATAGTACTGTGATGCTCACGAAATGGCGACTGATGTTTTATAATATTAATTTCAAATCGACTTTAAATTGCATGATGTTTTATAACCGTAACTTAAAATCAATTTAAAAACATATAGTTCAATAAAAGGAATATAACGGGTTCGGCAACAACTAAAGGTTTTTCAAAGTTTTTGTTTGACGTTAATATAACCAACTGTCGAATAAAAGGTAGATAACAGTCCCGCTGATATCTTTTTGTCATATTGAAGTTACCCTCAATACCACTATATAACTGTCGAGATATGGTTTTAAGATATCACTTATACAACAATAAAATTATGTAGACGTTGTAAAAATGACCTTATTACGACGGTTCTGTTTTTTCAAAACCCTTTATAAGACGAAAACGTTTATACGACTTTGAACATCATTAAGTAAACGTTTTCTTTAAAACCTCTACATGATTGTTGTATAATTAAGTCGCAAAAACGTTTATTTACCATAGTAATTAGACTATTTGGTAGGACGACTAAACTATCAGATTTATAACGTTTATTTGACTAACAGGTTAACTAAAAACGACTATAAAACTCTTATATGGCTAAAGGTCGTATAACTCTTGATTTATATGACTTCTTTGCTAGTTGGGATAGTTCATAGCTTAGTAGCTCGCGGTGAGACCAGTGCCTTACTTCACATGTATTCCATGCCATAACCACTCCGATGTCGTACTTCAAAAAAATCACATTAAACTACTTATATCTTTTCAAGATACGACGTTACTTAACTAAACGTGTAGCCATTAGGGCTGTCACAATATTTTATACACAGATTGAGATAACAAGAGTACATAAATTTGCGACACTTAAGGCTTAAGAGCGATTCCTGATAGTTCGTAAGTGGTTGTAAAAAGTGTTGAAAGCTAAAAATGAAAGTAAAAAACTGTACTAACGACATGTAAGTATGCAGCCGCCACAACATACAAAACCGATTGCATGAAGGTTAAGGTTGACAGATAGAACTATTAGGTTACCCTATCTTCCTGTCGCCCAGACTATAAAATTTGTCAGTGAATTTTTAATTAAAGCCCGGTTCACATTATTTCAGTAGCATTCCAGTCCAGCAATCCAATCCAGTACTAGAATGCTACTGAAATAATGTGAACCGACACTGGTATGCACTGGAATGGGTATGAGCATTATACTCCAGTGACTGGAAGGACCGTCAACTTTTCATTCCAGCTCACCCAATCCAGCGGCACTGGAATTATGTAGACAGCCATTCCAGTTCCAAACCAATGCTAGATCATTGTCACGAATGTGTTTCCAATCCAGCTACTCTTAAAAGACTGGAATAATGTAAACAATATGCCAGTCCAGCACTGGACTGGATTAGACCGCTGGATCACTGGGCTGGAATAATGTGAACCGGGCATAATAGGTAGTGTAGGAAATAGAATAGGCTGTCTTTTGTTTGAGAAGACCTTTTAATAGGTATCTGGGCGGCAGGAGGCTATATAATGGGCGTTTTTTTTAATCGACATTATTTTGTGTCTAATTTCATTATTTCATTACTCCGACATTATTTTTTAATTTTCAGGTGTGCATTATGAGACAAAATTGCTTTTTTTCTTTCGTGATAACAAATATAAACACTGAAAACTACTCTTCATTCAAAAGTTTAAAATCACACGTTGAAAGACATGCGAGAAAGTCATTGATAAATTATAATGAGTTTTTTGGGTTTCCATTTTTATTTTCTTAACTGGTCTTGATAACATTTTTTTGTACCGACTATTTACATACTTTATTGAATTTTTTACCGTTGTCCACGAAAATCCATTGTTGAAATACAGACTTTCCTTGGAATTATCCAAACATAACGCCTATTATATATAAAACACCATAGAAAAAATGTTATCAAGACCAAGGTGCTTAGCCAAGTTGCCAATCGCTAGCGCTTGCTAGAGCATTGTAGTTTTCCCTCTTTGTCGCACTAATATGAAGGAGTGACAGAGAGGGAAAACTACGATGCGCTAGCAAGCGCTAGCGATTGGCAACTTGGCTAAGCATCCAGACCGTGCGACCTATTATTACCGTAATGCAAACTTTTATTAAAACCGAAAAATTAGTTAGTTTAAATAATAATAAATAAATAAATAATAAATAAATATCTTGGGGACATCTTACACAGATCAACCTAGTCCCACGGTAAGCTCAATTAAGGCTTGTGATGCGGGTACCAGGCGACGATATATATAATAGATACATACGTATAGATACTTAGATACATACACAGCCACGACCAAGGAACAAACATTTGTGATAAATAAATACACAAAGAATGCCCTCGCCGGGATTCGAACCCGGAACCTCCAGCTTCGTAGGCAGGGTCACTACCAACTAGGCTACAGAGGCTGTTTAAATAATGTAATGTGTTTTACGGATTCTGCTATGGTGAGCTTATTTCGTCCACGTTTTGGAAGCCATCCTGTTTTTATATCAGCTACCACGATCTACCAATGCCATTCCGTTTAGGACCTAAACTGAATCACGATGTGTCAGTTCCATAGACCAACTGTCAAAAGCTAACAAGAACCTAAATGGAATCGCATTTCAGAGGTCATGGTACATCCCCAGGGGGAGTACCATGACGTACTAATGCGAATCAGTTTAGGTTCAGGGAAAGGGAGAAAGATATACGACTCAAGTAGCCTTGTCCCTTTCTCTCGACCTAAAATAAATCGCATTACTACGTCATGGTATACTCCATTTCAAATACCATGGCCGATGCGAAAGTTTTATGTGGCATCGGGCCATGGTATTTGAAATGGAGTATAACCTCCCTGGTAATTCTTTACGCTCTTTTTACACAGCTGAGTAAAAGGTCTCAAATTAGGCAGCACGAGCACGACAGCCTAAAAGCCCTTCAGAAGCCAGACGTCCTTCACCATGCCTCGTTTTAATTGCAAGCACACTGCTACAGGTAAAACAACCGTATGTTTGAATTACTTTTCTCCCTTAGTGAATCGCATTTAAAGTAGGTACCGAAATTTGACATTCTACGATATTGTGCGCAATAATGCTTAATTTGTGTAATAATATTTAAAAACCCGGCCCAGAGCATGTCGGGCCTTGCTCAATATAGGGTTAGGGTGTAGGTCTAATACGGCCGAAGCTCTTAACGAGTGTTAATTTACGACACAACACATAGAATGCAATACCTATCGCGTAAAACCTAACGAGTCCTTTATCTACTTCCCAACTTGGGAATCCCAAATCATGGTACGTTTACTGATACTTATGTTTTTGTAATATTTTTGGACGCCCTATAAGAACAAGCCCAGATACTGTTTATACCTTGGCATTTTGATTGAAAATGGGACAAATCGTGTCAGTCGATTCCATCAACGAATTCGTGAAAGAGATGGTATCGAAAATCACGAATAACCAACTTTTGAAGACGGAGATGATGCCATTATTGGAAATAAAAGCAATAATTTGTAATTTCACGTTTTTTTACAGATATCGAACTTGGTCCGATTGAAACAGGATGAAAACATTTTTCAATTTAGTGTTGACGCGACTCCCATTTGTTTAAATAATTTTTGATTGAAATATTAAGGTACTTCTCCTAGCATCAGTAAATTGTGATTAATTGAATATCATAAAGACGGAATTAGCATGTATCTTAATATGATAATCTGCCTAAGCGTTATTATGGTGCGACAAATTGGGACGTTTAATCAAATGCTCACATTTCAAGCTTTGTTTAGCATTGAAACTATATGTGCAGCACATTTAATAAAATTGATATTAATCCACCAACAATGAACAGTTCAATTGATGGCAATTTTATTTCATTAGTATTTCATGGCGACTTTGCAAAACAATAGAAAAAGAGTAAAGTTTGGATTATTTCCCCTAAGCACATCTCCATATACCTACGCTACGAGTAATCTTTATCCGCGTTTCATCTTTTCCGTAAGACCGTTGACACATTCATTTCACTTTGAAACTATAAAACGTTTTTATTTTTTTAAACTACATCTTCAAATTAACTTAAAAATATAATACTCTAAACAAATTGGTAAAAATACGCAGTCAATACGCACTATGAAATATATGTAGGTAAATGATTAAAGTAAACGTTTTTATATATTTTTTTCTAATACTTTTGAAATATATAACAGAGCCATAATATGTAATGTAGGTACCTATTAATGGGACAGGTTGATATCATCGGCAATATTTATTCGATTCATATGTGTAAATGTATATGAATAAATATGATGCACGATATTGATGGACATCCTGTATGTACAACAAAGTAGTCAGTTCTCAAAACAGATTTACCGATGAATTATATTAAACGATGAAACGTGTTCTTCTTATCTGTATTATAAGTTTGGGCAATTTGCGGCTTTTCGAGTAAGATTAGCCCGAAATCTGTCGCTTTCTCCGAAACTGATCTGGTTTAAGATTACGAGGTTAAACTGTTACTCAAACACACAATTATGTTAAGAAAAAAGTGTACATATACAGAAGCTACTGTTTTTTAAGCCTTTTATTTGAAATTAGGCCCCTTTAATAGTATGTTTCATGATTTAATTAAAAAAATCTTCTTTTCTGAGTCTGAACTCTGACGCTGGAATATTGATAAAAGCTTTTCATGCACATAATATTATCCTTTGGTAACAAAAGAATCTAGTAAAAATATTTTAAAAATCTATCCTGGTCACGGCACCAAATTGTAGCTGTTAAACGTGACAAGGTAAGCTGTAATCGTTGTCAATGGACACCTGTTTTGCCACACTAGTGCATTAGTAGCACCTCAGGTGGGATACACTTTTTTATTGAAGGCCATGACGTACCTACTAGTATTTCCTTCTTGAATAGAAATAATACACTACATACTTAGATACTTTATTATTACTTACGTTACTAATTTATTCAAACACATAATTTTATAGCATTTACTTACATGAAAAATCATATGTATTCGCAGTTGACGACCCGCTATTGTAATTTATCATAAAATTACAATCGTAAATAATATATGTTAATAAATGCGAAACTAACGAATAATAGCATAGGGAACGATTAATCTATAATTACGGGATTAACTAGTAATCTCAATGCTCAAATGATAAATCATTAAAAATTCGGTACCATACATGATCAGATTAAGAAAATGATGAAGAACAAAAACAAAAAACTGGTCAAGTACGCGACAGACAACGCCTAATAGGGTTCCGAAGATATTTTACGAACGATGCGATCGATTTCGTTTAAATAAACTTAAATAAGCTTTTCTTCTAATATCGACATATTTTATTTTACAATTTTTACATACACCAAAGAACCAAAACCTGAAAATAAATGGGGCAGCTTTTTTTTCATTTATTGTTTTATGAAATCAATTGAACGTTTTTAGAATCCTCAAAGCAGATATACCCAACTTCATTGGCATCATGGTTACCAAATGCACATGTAAAAGGTCTTAAAAATTGTGTATTAACACCAAATAAAAAAACGAATTCAACCGATTTCTTCAAGATCCCATCATCAGACCCCAAATAGGTGACAATGAGACCCGTACGATAAAAAAAATAAAACATGATACCTACAACAAAATAATCTAATTGTGAACCGCCTCCTTTATTGAAATCAACTACAAACCTTAATTATAGGCTTCTAAAATTATCATAATATTTAGTTTCGATATCAAATGATGGTGACATACGGACAGATTAAAGATACATGTACCTACCTACTCAACTGTACTATACTACAATCTACAAAGATTTTCGCATGTTAGCTACGGAATCCTAAAAAGGAACTATAACTATTACGAGTAACAGGATTAACTAATAACCTCAATACCTCTATGATAAATCATTAACAGTTCGACACTACACGATCAGATTAAGAGAATAAAGAATGTTAAGTATAAAAAAAAATGTGTGAATAGGGCCAGAAATGGCCAGAATTAGCGATACTGTTATACACGCTATCCACTAGATCCAAGTTAAATATGCGTAAGCGCATATAACAATGTCTGTATAGTAGAAAATAAGGAGTCCGTTAATTTCAAAATGGCGGAAGTGCACGGCTAACAGGCAGTGGATTAGCTTTGAGGCAACAAAAATAAAAACTCATGTGCAAGATTTTGTACACTGTTACTTAAAATTCTTACCTTGGTATATCCAAGATGCCATTCTGCAATCGTATACGATAAGCGATAAGTCACGTGACCATAGTAATGAATGGAAATGGTGAAGTGACTTTTCATTAATCCGTCATTCTCATACATTTATTACTCAGCGCTTGTCGTATACGATAGCAGAATGTAATTTTTTCGATTTCACATCTTCTATTACGGCAAATACTACGTTAACTTGAGCTTATTTAGAATTGGGGCACTTTTCAACGCAATAATGACTCACGCGCAACAAAGATCGCAAGACCCGTTACGCACACATACATTAGTATCAATTAATGTTCCGCTACGCACCTGTCGACAATGCATTCGATTTGAACAAGAAATTCTGCCGTTTTCAAAAAAGGAACGGAGTAAACGTTACTTTCAAATGGTCTCATGTCGGGATTGAGCTGAATGATCTTTGATCTTAAATAAAAAGGAATACAAGTGCGATTGGATTGGCAGTTTTGGATGAAAATGAGCTTCGAAATGTGTTCTTAAAGTCGTAAAAAAGCCGTTTTAACATGTGGCACGAGCCAAGGCAGCTGCGCGATTGAACAGCTTTTTGTTCCATATTCGAAAATCAATTTTTTTTTTCGATTTCAACAGCCAACGAATAGCACCTGACTGCATTTTTAAAATGCTTTTTTAAACGGTTCGAACGATTTTAAAAGGAATGATAATGTCGTTTGTTAAGTGTGATTTGTGTTATTATTGTAATTATATCCTTTTGAAGTGTTGTGAGTGTTTCTGTGGCTAAATGTAAGGCGTTTTGACACCGTTATTTTTACGCTTCCGTGGTTTTTGCTAATTACTATAATTTGTGTATGCCCTTTTGTAGCGAGATGGTTTATTTATTTATGTTATATTTGGTCACTTCGTAAATGTTGTTTCGAGAAGTGGTTTTCGTATTTACTAAAATAAATACTTGTTAAGGTGGATAAAACCTTTCTGATCCCAGAATAACAAATATTTTAGAGAGAGGTAGAGTCCAACTATATAAATGATGTAAAGTAGATGTAAAAACAGCGAAAAATGTGACCAGTTAAAACAAAACAGGGTTTTCACAACTCATTTTTATTCAGTACTTCAGAACAGGTTCGAATCATCAATGAAAGCTCTCATACATATTGTATACGGCCGGTTCTTTGATATTCTATCTGTTCACAAAAATGTATCGTTCGCTCAAATATCCACCATAATTTGACCCGAACCAGGACTGTTAGAGTCCCTTGTCCTGCCCTAAATACTCCTCGTATTCGTACATCATGATGTTTCACCATTCCAAAGAGAAGGGTTACCGACCATGGAATATCGTGAATTTCGCTCACCTGTCTCTTTCACTCCAAAGAAGAGCCATCATTGTAGTGACAAAGACTGATGCTCGAATATAATGTTCTCTTTACTTAACAAGGATGTCCAGTGTGTATATTTTGAACGTGAATCTCAAGCGATGCACTCAATTGAAGCAATCACTCCAGTGTATAAGCTCCAACTTTTATGGTGAGTACATTGAAAATGGCAACAAAAAAATACTGCCCAATAAATTATCGGATCATTTTCGTGCCTCATGGATCCGATCACCTAAGTGACACTGGCCTGCACAAACTTTGGTAGTTTTTAAGATAGGAGGGACGCGTTTCTCAAAAGCTGGTAACTTGTAACACGAGTGGAAGTCTCTTTTTGATACTATTAATTAGATAAGGACTTCCGCTTGTATTACAAGTTACAAGCTTTCGAGAAATGGGTCTAAGGTCAAACATACTGGTTGGCATTAAGGGTTGTGAATACCTTGCTTCAAGTTTCGGCCAGACGAACATGCACCTGCGCTTCCTGTGGACTTTTTGCTGTGTTGGCATTTCCTGGAGATTTCGATGAAGCTTATAAACATTGATGTTTGTTGTGATTGGTCATTGTGGGGTCTGGACTGTTAAAATCACTTCGTAATTCTGAAGCAGGTGTGTAACGGGAGATTGTCATCTTTGAAAATCTATTGACAGTATCGTATTAAACCAACAAATCGAACGAACATTATGCGTAAAAAGGGATAGAAGCGTTAGGGATCTAACAAACCTTCTGACCACTAAATTCAAAAAATTAAAACCGTCTTCAACCGATTTCTCCAAGTTCCCATCATCAGACCCCGACTTGGTGCCAACGGGACCATCCAGCGGTTATAAAGGATCAATAAAAAAAATTGAAAATCGGCTTACGATTGTTGAAGATATTGATGTCGTTACGGCGGAGATACAAGATCCTCCGCCGTGGTTGCTTATGTATGCAGATGATATCGCATTGACAGACGAGGACAAACAGGCGTTGGAGCGGAAAGTGAACCGGTGGAAAGGCTCGCTTGAGAACGGAGGTCTAAAACTAAATGTCACGAAGACCGAATACATGGCCTGCGGAAGTACAGATCCCAGTCCCATAAACATAGGGAATGAACTTGCCCTGAAGAAAGACAAGTTCAAGTACCTGGAATCAGTACTGCATGAGTCCGGGACCATTGACCACGGCATTAAAGCCTGAATTAGCGCAGCTTGGTCTAAATGGCGGGAGGTTACAGGAGTCATCTGCGATCGCAGAATACCACTTAGACTCAAAGGGCTAGTGTATAAGTGCATTATCCGCCCAGTCCTACTCTACGGCGCCGAGGCGTGGCCGGTTCTTGGAGGGCACGTTCAGGAGCTTCGCGTTACAGAGATGAAGATACTGCGATGGATTTGCGGTGTTACGCGTGCTGACCGCATTCGGAACGAGTACATCCGTGGCAGCCTCGGAGTCCGTGACGTAGCGGAGAAGCTTCAAGAATGCCGTCTTCGGTGGTTTAGTCACGTTTGTCGTAGGCCACCTGACTACGTAGGACACATATGGCTTAACCTAGCCCTTGACGGCCCCCGACCCCGCGGCAGACCAAAGAAGCGATGGCTAGATGTCGTGAAGGCTGACATAAGTGTGAATGGGCTTACAGTAGGAGATGCCCAGGATCGCGCAGTGGAGGAAATGTAGTAGGAAAGCGGACCCTGGCAAAGGCCGGGATAACGATAGGTAGAAGAAGAAGAAGATTTTTGGAGATATTGAGTATAATATACATACATTAAAAGTCGAATTGAAAACCTCCTTTATTGAAGTTGGTTAAAAATACAGTTCTTTATTTGTTTTTTCATGAGGTTTTATTGCCATGCATTTGGTATTATTTCTTATAAAAATATATCAAAAATGTAAAATTCAAAGTATTGACTAATACGGGTTCATATGATGTACTATTAGCCATAAAAAGACCGTTATATTTATACTTAAGTAGCAAAGTAACGTTACAAATGTCACAACATAAAACGGTTATTAATTTATTAACCTTTTTTAACCCCACCTAATTCGTTTCATTACACCATCGTCAGTATCGTCATAATGCCAGAAAGGTGCTATTACAAATTACCGTTATGACAAACACCTACCACACTTAACAGCTTAACACGAAATTACCATAATCTGATGGTAATCTTCAAAAGCACCGTTTAATTACCAACTTGGTAAGTTATTCACAATTATTTCCTATCAGATCAGTTGTGTTTTATCAGAGGAATTTTAGTAGGTATTTAGACTAGTGTAATAATTTATAAGTCACCATGAGACATGTAACATTTCCGCTCCTTAAAACAGGACAAATTAATCCACAACACCAGTATCCTCTCAGTTACTCAAAGGTTAGCTGGAACTGGAAGACATCCCTTAAAGGGATCGCCTAAGGGGTTCGCCTTTGCACAATTTCACTGTATATATCTTTTGTTTCTTGATTTGTGCATTAAAGTTAAACACACACTACCTACTACTAAATTCACAGTTTTAAAAAAGGGTCCACCCGGATGGCTACCATAACACCGTCTTACCCGTTAACCTGCCGCTAAATAGCAGTGTTTGCACTGCTGTGTTTCGGTTTGGGGGTAAGATAGCCGGTGTAATTACTGGCATAGATAGAGGCAATACATTTAAGTCCTAAGGGTAGGCAGCGCATAGTCGATTTTTTTATCACTATGTCCATGGGCCTCAGTTCCTGCTTCCCATTAGGTAGGTTGAGAGCTCAGTTGTCTGCCTTCGTCACATAAAAAAAAGAATAGGTACCTACGCTGGATGGCTGGATCGACGGTCAGATGCAGAAGGCAGTAATCCTGGACAGGGCGCGGATAGTCCCTCAGTTCTTCGATCAACGAGCTTAACCACCAGCAGCGGTGGCCGCGAACGCTATCATCATCATCATCAACCTATGATAGTTCACAACTGGGCGTAGGCCTCTCCTATCAACTATGCGTATAGACGCATTAGGAGGTAAATGCCCATAATCGCCACGCTGGGCAAGCGGATTGGCGATCGCAGTAATGCGTCCACTATGATGACGCTGCTGCCCATCATCAATCTTTTGTAAAATAATGGTCAGTGACACTTCAATCCCTTAGTCGACTCTTACGACACCCGCAGGAGGAGTTGGGGTGGTGACAAATGTATTCTTACTGCCGTCACCACACGGCCAGCGAAACGGCCACGAACGCTATATGACATCTTCACTTAGAATTTATGATAAATATTTCTTATATTTTATTTTTATACACATGTCAGACAGGTTGTACTGTTCCTCTGGGTACCCGGACATCCGTCTTATCAAACAAAACTGGCTCACTGAGGAGCCGGTGGGTATCGAAAGGTTAACACGTTCGCTGCGAAACAAGGCATTATTTGCCTTGTTGATGACTTTATGTCTGTGCGCGCTCTAAAATCGTGTCATCTCGCTCGGTGCGGGCGCCGTAATTCGAGAAGTACTACGAGTACGAGCGAAATAGTTATACATCTATGTTCCATTTTTTAAGCTTATACGTTTAACACGTTCAAAATATGCACCAGGTTTTTTAGACATAGTTCGCACGGAGTTAAAATTGAATAAACTCAGTGCGAATACCAGGCCTTGATTTGTAGGCCTGGTAGCCGCACTGAGCGGGGGAGGGGCGCGTGCGCCGCGGCTAGTGCGGTCCAGTGCTTTGTTTGACATCGATAGTGCACACATGTTTTCAGTTGTGGTTCTATTACGTTTTATAAAGATCTTGTTGTCAACACTCGGTAACATTATGCTTCAAGCACAAAATCGTTTCCTACCTTCCATAAGTTTTGGCCACTTTATTACATGCGGCCGCCGATTTGCGTATTTAATAATATTATTATACGCATTTAATTACAGGTACTTAAACAGGCCATTGAAAAGACCAAAGGCCACCATATCGTTAAAACTGGTACGAGGAAAAATTGCGTCGAATGTTATGAAAAATTACGAAAAACATAAACTAGTAAACAAGCAGACAAGAAAATAAAGAAGATAAAATCAGGGTGCAATCAGTGTCATAAATCGTATTGTTTGCCATGTTTTAACGAAAAGCACTTTAACTAAATCATCCTTTGTAATGAACTTGTCGATTTCATGTATATTTGTTTCATTGTCCCATCCCTATTATTATATTTTCGTAGTGCATTACCAGGTTCAAAAAACACAGCATATTTTTTTATTGGTGCCTTAACAGGCCTGGTAAACCTGGCATCTCTTAAAAAAGAAAAGTCAACAAACTTCTGTCCAATTCCCGGGCGAAGCTAGGATCAAGTAGGTACATGAATGAACTTAACACACGCGAAATTTCATTCATTTACTTTTAATATCCTTGATCTTAGGATCATATTTCTATGAATGGCTTTCACCAGGCCATTAAAACCTGGTTCGCATATAATGGAACTTAACTACCAGACTGAAAATACCTGGTAACGCATGGTATGCAAGTACAAAAAAATCAGTCTCGCAGTTAACGTGTTAATGAGTTTTAATGAGTAAAAAAGTTCGTTTTGAATCGATTCACAAAATGGTTTTCAAAAGTAAAGTAATTTTAATTGAATCGCCATCTGATTAACAACATTCAGAAATCAATCACATTTGAACTTTCATTAATAAGAATTTCCCAACTTCAAAACGTTGTAAGTACAACTCTGTATTTCAATGATTTTGGTATTTCATCCTTAGAATTAAAGATCAAAACGTTGATGAAAGTGGAGTTAGGTCACTATGGTTTTGAAGGGCAGAAATGAAAATGCGGGTGAAAGTAATTATAAATGCATGGCGAAATCATAGCCCTTTTAGAATGGGTACATATATGTTGGCAGGCGGTTAGTGTATTAAAGCGAGCGGGAGCGGAAACTTTAGCGGAAGTACAGAACGTCACTATTTATGTATATTTCAAAATATTTATTTCATTTTTGTTATATGAAGGTACATATATGTGAATCACTCTACTTCACCTAAATGTACTAATGTAGGTATATTGACAAGAATTAGAGAGTGCCTTGTGGCATAAATTCCGTATTTTGTAAATTCAGTTTTACTTTATCTTGTCGTTTTACAATAAATGTAACTCAATTGTTGTTTGTTAGTATTGTTACTCGATTAAATTAAAAGTATGCATGTATGCAGCAAACTGTCATTTACTTTACGTCTACATTTCATATTACATTATTTGTTTTTACTCGATTATTATCAAGTTTGTCGATATTTACATGCTTCATATAATTTTATTCCTACATTTCGGTATACAAATCATGTGCGTGCCAAGACCAGTGGCGTACAAGAACAGAGGCCTATGCTCAGCAGTGGGCGAATAACGGCTGAATAATGATGATGAATGAGTCTCACGAGAGTTTTGGGTACTAGAACACTTTAGAAAACGACCTTAGTAACTCTGCTCACAAAGCTGAGAATTACTATAACTCCTATAAATATAACTACGCTGTATTAAAATCCATCGCACGCGCCCGCACCAGTTAGCGCCGTTCATACAATTTCTTGTTAGACGAGTGTCCGTTCCGGATAATATCACTCAAATTTAAACTCACTGAATTGAATTGGGCCCTGAAATAGAATTTCGAAAAATAAATCGTTTCAAATTGTTATCCCCCACGTCTTCTACATGGACACAATATCTAAATTGAAAGCTCATCCTTTTCGTACCCGCTCCCGCGACCGCCCATCACCAAGTCCTACCCCTAACCCAGTACCGGCCACATCGTATGAATACCTAATTAATAACACATTGTCATTTCCCACACTATATCTTGTAAAGGGCTACGCCAAACGAATGAGAGATTTATTGCTTTGCCGATAAGGTTGCCTTTCACTCTGTGCTTTTAAATGGGTTTTTAAAATGGTAATAATCGAAGCTGTAGATAATGGGTAATTATATATAAACAGGAAGTACTTCATGCAATAAAAGAAAGAAAAACAACTTACCTTCGCCACATGTACAGAGACGACAAATACAGACTAATACAAACTATAATTGAAGGGAAGATATAGTGAGAGAGAGGCAGAGGCACCTAGGACTAAATGGATGGATAACATTAACCAATGGACAGAGGTGAAGGATGCAGCTCCACCCTCATACGAGCGGCGAACACCAGAGGAAATTTTAATGTGATGTTGACAGCCGACGCCCTGACTGGGCAGGGTACTTGAATAAGAAGAATATTTCGAATAATGATG